>JAOUQT010055853.1:0-10671 GCA_025769995.1 Xyliphius kryptos | reverse complement strand
TTTGGGAGGGGGTTGCCACGTGTTCTTTCCAAACCAACTTTTACATTACATACATTTACATTTAGTTATTTAGCAGATGCTTTTATCCAAAGCGAATTACAAGTATCCCAGAACACAGGGCTGATACAGAACCCTGAAGCATTGAGGGTTAAGGGTCTTGCTCAAGGACCCACATTGGTAACTTAAGTGGACATGGGATTTGAAACCCCAACCTTCTGATTGATAGTCCAACAGCCTAACCACTGAGCTACCACCTCCCTTTTAGGATTAACTGGAACGAATTGAGATAAGAAACCTATTGTCACATGACCACATGTCACCCATTTAATTTGCCACCTTTGGACAGCATTGTCACCTAATAGCTATAAAGCATTGGTTCTGATTGTACTGGGGTGAAGTTTTCATGTTCTCCTCATGTCTGATACCCGGTTTCCTCCCATAAAGGAACTTGAACGTGCTAGCTGAGATGATATTGCCCCTAGTATGTCCACCAAGTGATCTATTGTCAACCTGTTATTTTGTGCTGGGGATAAGCTGTAATGAATAAATCTACACACCCAGTTCAGTTCAGTAGCTCTTGGGATATTTTTACTCTCTCTCTCACACCGTAACCTCGGTTTTGTTGTGAAACAGACTTGTGCTTGGTGTGTGTGTATAAGGCTGTGAGCCACATAATTAAAGCATTTAAATTGCAGTGAGGAGATTCAGCTCCACTAAAACTCCCTGACAGAGATGGTTGACACATGGCTCACTGCTGTGTGGAGGGAGCTTAAAATAAATCCTTTATTCTGTCACCCCTGCCTTGTTTTATAAGCCTGTTCTTACTGCAGTTTTCCCACCCACACACTCGCTTACACACACACACCCACACACGCGCTAAAGACTCACGAGCACAGGTCCACAAACACAGCCCACCTCGCCTTGCAGATTAATATAGCACTTTCACAGAAATGCAGCTCTCACACGCTCACAGCAAGAGTGAGCAGGTTTTCTAAGATGGGATCTCATTTAGATTTTTTGCTCAATCCAGCCATGGTTTTAAGGATTTTTAATGGATTGACAATTTTTAAAAAAGGGTTCATATTATACAGACATAACATCTCATTTCTAGCACAGTTAAAATAAGCACATAATAAAATCAACATGGGCGGCACAGTGGCTTAGTGGTTAGCATGTTCGCCTTTCAGCACTTGGGATTCCCGGTTCGAATCCTCTATCGGGTTCTCCGGTTTCCTCCCACAGTACAAAAACATGGATTCAAGGTAAATTGAATGCTTTAAATTGCCCCATATAGTGTTTGTGTGTGTGTGGCTGAGTAAGTGTGTGCCCAGTGATAAGTTGGCACCCTGTTTTGGGTGTATCTGCCAACTGCCCGAGATCCTTATAGAGGATTTAGTGGAAGATGCACAGGTTCAAATCAGCACAGGTTAAAAATAGCATTGGTTCAAATCAGCACAGGTTAGATCTAGCATGGGTTAAAATCAGTAAAGATTAAAACAAGCATGGGTTAAAACTAGCATAGGTTCAAATCAGCACAGATTAAAACTAGCATGGGTTAAAATCAGTAAAGGTTAAAACAAGCATGGGTTAAAACTAGCATAGGTTCAAATCAGCATAGGTTCAAATCAGCACAGGTTCAAACTAGCATGGGTTCAATCCACTTAGTTTAAAATCAGAACAGGTTAAAATCATCATAGATGCATCTGCCAACCGCTCTAGATGTTCTCCCCTGGATGGGCATGGGGATCCTTGTAGAGGATTAAGCAGAAGATAATGAATAATAAATATAATCAGCACAGGTTAAAAACAGCACAGGTAAAGAAAATAAAGCATCCAGCTATACATATTTAAAAATCGTATGCTATTCTGGAAATAGTCTGAGGAAGGCCCTGACTGTTCCCCGCTGCACGAATCAAGGCTTATAACAGCATGTTGGTTGCGTTTAGTGTGAAAGAACCTGACTGGCTCACGCAGAACCCTGACCTCAACCCCATCCTACAGCTTTAGTAAGAATTAGAGCAGCAGATAATGCCAGGCCCTCTAGCCCATCATCTGTGTTCAACCTTAAAAATAAACGGGAGAAAAAATTCTTACACTCCAAAATCTTGAAGAAATCCTTTCCTTGAGAGTGTTAGCTGTAAAAAGGGGTCAACTTAAATTTGGATGTTATAAAACCTCCAGTAGGTGTAAAGAAAATTGTCCATGGACTTCGATTGATCTACTGTTTCATCACCTGACTCACAGTTGTATTGTGTAGTTTACCTATTTTTGTAATAACAGGTCAGTAATCAATTTTTCACTGGAGCGTTATAAGAAAAAAAACAGCAATGACTATTTCGGAGTGTTACTGTTTTAAAAAAACATTGAAATATGAAGATTTTGATTACCGGGGTTAAAAATAGGTAGCGGTATGTGGTGTTGGTTCTGCACCACGCTGTGATTTGCTCAGGATGTCTTAATGTCAGCTCAGTATCTAGCTGGTTTTTTTTTTCTTAAAGATTTTCTCTTTATATCCATAAATGGTCACTGCCCTTGACTTTGGCATAAGCCCATATGCTGGGTACTGCTATGTGGGTCATGTAGCTTAAGGCTAAATATTCTAGACAATAAATGAAGGCATAACGCAGTGTCAGGAAATTTCTATATTTTTAAAAATAGCTCTCCACCCTTGGGAAATCGCTTGGAGGATATCGTACAAGGACGTTTTTACATATTCGTAATCCATATAGAACAAGGACGGCCGCTATGTTATACTTGATGATTGTCTTTTTTGGGTTTTTGGTATGTGGTAGGAATCTCATACACACGTTACCCCTCGGTACCCGAATTTTTGATGAACCAAACTTGATGGAAGTTCAGAAATCACCCCGAGCTGGTGAGTCATACAGAACTATATGCTCTTGCCATGATGCTCGCGGATGTGGGAGTCTGTAGTCGTACCTCTGTGGAATATTCTCTGGATGAAGCACCATTTATATCCCTCAATCTGGAAGCTTCTTACCGCCAGGGGCAACCTGCTCCTGGATTCCCCTTTTACAATGGGGTCACCTGGATAGAAGACAAAAATAAAACCAGTGTACATTATATAGAACTATTATTTTTAAACGAGGTGGAGCCCATATACAAAGGTTGGGTGTAGTTCTTCTAGAATGTGCTAGAATTCATTCATTCAGATAAATTCAGGACAGTGCGCCAACCTATTGCTGGGCGTGCTAGAATGATGGGTATTAAAATACTTTAAATGTAGGATATTAATAGGTCATCTGGTGCAGCATCATGTCAGGTGTATGCAGCTCACTGCATTAATATTTATTGCAGAACATTTTACAAGGAGGATCTGTGCTGCAGAGCTGCATTTTATACATTAAGGTTTGGTATGTTCCTTAGAACAATTTAGGAACCCTCAGTTGGCCCCAAGTGTGAGTAAATAATACTGAGTACTGGTGCCATGTGATGTGACTCTGACGTAATGGTTAACGTTTCACCTCTCAGCCCTGAGGATCCAAGTTCAAATTCCAATCTTGGTGAATTTCCCCATGTTCTCCACGTGGGTTTCATTCAGGCTTTCCGGTTTCCCCCAAAGTCTAAAAACATGCAATTCAGGTGAACTGGATGCTGTAAATTCCCCCTATATAGCGTCTGTGTGTGATTGTGAGTGTGTGCCCAGCAATGTAGTAAGACCCTTTATTGGTGTATCTGCCCAGCGCCCAAATCCCCTGGATGGACATGGAGAACATCCCTGCAAACCTAGTATAGGATTAAGCAGAAGATAATGGATTGTTGGATGGAGCCATGTGCACTACACAAGTATAAAAACAAAAAACATACATTATATGTTCATAAGTATGTAAACAGTTGACTTATGAAGTCTTTTGGTACAAACACTTTTAAATTTCAAAGAATTCTTTTCTTAGGGATTAAAACCCATACTAAGGGGGATAATTAAAGATACAGACAACATCAACTGCTCAACGAGGATAAGGTTGTGGTTAAGCTTCGGTCCTTCCAAGGTTTCTACCAAAAACACCATGGATTTTTTTCTATTCCACTGTCGCTTCGGCTTGTTTTTTTGGAAGTTCAGATTGATAACACTGTAAAACCTGTTTGAGATGATGTTATATTAAAGCAATAAGGCACGAGAGGGCATGCATTATTGTGAATAAACCACGGGAAGGCAGTGTTGTTAGGCACAAGGCGAAGCGGAGTTTATTCCCAATAATGCACAACCTAGGGCAGCACAGTGGCTAAGTGGTTAGCTTGTTCTCCCCCTGTCCGCGTAGGTTTTCCAGTTTTCTCCCACAGTCCAAAAACATGGATTCCAGGTAAATTGAATAATCTAAATTGCCCCGTATAGTGTGTGTGAATGAGTGTGTTCCCAGCGATAGATTGGCGCCCTGTTCTGGGTGTATCTGCCCAGCGTCTGAGATGTTCTCCCTTGGATGGGCATGGGGAACCCCGCCGCGATCATAATGGCGAAATAAGCCGAAGATAATGGATGGGTAATGCACAACCTTTGAGTGCTTTATTGCTTTTATAAAACAGTTAAAAACACACAATTAAAAAAAAACAAAATTTGATTCATAAATTTGTTGACTGAAAGCAAAATCGCTAATAAACTCGTCTTCCGTGACATAATCAAGTTAGTTTTTTAAAATGAACCCTGCCTGTTTCTTTAGCAATCAAATACTGCTATCTGGTGGCCAAATTACAGAACGCAGTTTATTAAAAACTTTGAAAAAACAAGTATATTTTTTATTGCGCATTTATACGAATGTCAAGCGGTCAGCGGTGTGGGTTATTGTGAATAATGTCACGGCTGGACAAGCTTCTCAGCCAATCCGATTTAAGGACCGAAACTACCCGTTTTATAAAAAACGATACATTTTTATGTAAACGTTCTTAAATTAGTGGCCGTGTTTATGTTTGTGTGTTTCAGAGGGAGTTCAGCCCGCAAACTGTGCATAATTATGTGTAAGGAGCTGAAAAACCACATGGACATCATGCCCAAAACTGCAGTTATTCAAAGCAAGTCCAGTTTCCTCGCTCACCTCAAGTTTCTGCCCAGGTAACTATCCATCAGATAACACAGATACCAATAACAAACATCTGACAGTAACTATTATTGAATAATAAACTCATTAAGGTTTAAGGTTCAACCTGGGGGGTGGCATGCTGGCATAGTGGTTAGCACGACTGCCTCTGGGCTGAGGATCCAGGTTTGAATCCCGAGTTTTCATGTTAATGTGGGTTTTCTCTGGGCTCTTTGGTTTCACAGTTCAAAAACATAAATTAACTGCTCTGAATTGAAATGAAATAATAAAAATAGAATAGGCACCGTGGCTTAGTGGTTAGCACGTTCAACTCTTAGCGCTGGGGATTCCCGGTTGAATCCCAATCTGGGTGGAGTTTCCATGTTATCCCCGTGTCTGCGTGGGTTTCCTCCGGGTTCTCCAGTTTCCTCCCACATTCCACAAACATGGATTCAAGGTAAAAATGAATGCTCTAAATTGCCTCGTATACTGTGTGGTGTGTGAGTGTGTACCCAACGATCGATTGGCACCCTATCCTGGATGCATCTGCCCAGCGCCCAAGATGTTCTAACTTGAATGTGAGAATGAATGAATGAAAATAGAATAAAAAACACTGTTTCACCATAGAAATTTTTAAAGATTAAATGATCTTTTATTTGGTCTAAATCAAGAGGAAGAGGCCTCATTTCACTGTGGCAGTGGTGTAGCATATGGCACCATGTGTTGAGTGTCAGCAGAATCACCGCTTGTCATTTAGCCCTGTTCCAGAGAGAGGGCCTTAATCTCTTCAGGAATATTAAAAGGAAGATTTACAGCTTTATTAATCCAGCTCAGGATTCAGGAATTACGTTGCACAGTGCGTTTTAGAAATGACGGCACCATTACGTTTCAGAAGCAACACCACATGCTTTTATATCCGAAGCCCAAAGCTTATTTTTTTTCTGACAGATGGGCTATGTGACGTCCCACGAGCCTTTTCCATAACGCAACGCCAAGCTAATTCAGGAGTGACGCTCCTGCTGAGACTCCATTAACTTTGAACACACGATTCCTTAAATGAATTGTCATTAGGGTGCGATTGATTGGGTGCAATCAGCATTAGTGTCATGGGTGCTGAACATGACAATCATAAAAACATGTTTCCAAAAACATGAAGGTAAATTGAATGCTCTAAATTGCCCTGTATAGTGTGTTTGTGTGTGTGACTTGGTGAGTGAGTGTGTACCCAGCGATGGATTGGCGCCCTGTGCTGAGTATATCTGCCCAGCGCCCGAGATGTTCTCCCCTGAATGGGCATGGGGAACCCTCATAAAGGAATAAGCGGAAGATAATGAATGAATGAATGAATAAATGAATAGGAAATCTAAAAAATATAGATTAAACAACTGGCAGCAAGTGTGTAGTGTGTAAACAGTTAATCCAGTCCAGTTGTGCAAAAATGCATGTATCAGCACCTCCACATCCTCGCATCCTCTGACTTCATTCTAGAACATGCTTGAGGTCAGGCACTGATAGAGAACTCCCATATATCACTGTAGTGTATAAAACAATCAGGGTGCTGTATCTTCCTCTGGCTGTGTTTTATTATGGCAGGATGTTGTCGATGCGCCCTGATAAGCACCAGTTTCGGGAAATGTACAGGATTAAGCCAAGTCTCATTATGTTTGTAGGTTGAGATCATACTGTGTAAGCTTCATCTTAAGCTCCTAAGACCTAACGCTGCAGATGTTCATTATATTCTAGCATGACAGTGAGGTCTGCTTCTTACAGCAGAACTTTTAAATTCACTTTGGAATCAACTTAAAAACTTGAAAAAAAAAACAAAAAAAACTTAAGCTTTAGCAAATGGACTGAATACATTTTGCTTCACTGACGGCATCTGGTTTTTAAACCTGTGACGCATGAGTACTGAACACAGTTGACTTTAATTATGGAAGGATACAGTTTCTTTATACATTAAGGCATTGGGTGTCCTGATTACATTTATTTGTTTTACTACCATCTATGTACTATGTATTATTTAATTCCACTGTACTGCACCCTATACTCACAATCACCATGGTTACCAAACTACTAATACAACTCATTCACCCTCATGGTCTCTTTACTAATTCCCCGTCTGTTTAAAACTCTGCTGCTTTACATCCATTTTACTCTTTAAAGTCTTTAACCCTGTTGCTGGCTTCATGCTCCAATGTTTTCCGTTTTTTTGTTTTGGTAACAGAAAACAACAAGCTGTATGCTTTTAACACTGTAAAACATTTTGTGGAAGTCCCGTGTTTACCCAAAGGTTGTCAGTCGGGAACTAATTTGTCAGCAGGATAAATACACTAAATATTAATGCACATGCCTGGGGCAATATACACTGCTCAAAAAAATAAAGGGAACACTTGAACAACAATTTCCATGTTCTCACCACACAATATAGTGTGAGTTGCCTCACACTATATTCATTTCGCATATTCATTTCAGAATTTAAATTGCCACAAACCTCACACTATAATACAACATTCATTTTAAATATATAAACTCCAAAGCCATTTTTCATTAAAAAAAAAACTTTCACGTTGTAATCTAAGTTCTACCCCGTAGTGCTAGATTTTTGATAAATCTAAGGGAGCCAATAAAGAGATGATAAAAATCTTTATGCTGTTACCCATCCCTGTTACTTACTACTGATTTCACAGTTTTTTTTATATATATTCTTTCTTTATATTATCCTGTAAGCACTCCTGTCTAGCTGTCCTTCATGTGTTCCAATCTACACATGATGCTTGTGTCTGCCTGTCTGATAGATGCAGTCTGCCCGAAGATGCCAAGTCCTTTTTTGACCAGGACACAGGAGTTCTGGAAGTGCCTGTGAAAATACAGGTGGCTGGTCAGGTAGGTGCAGCTCAGTGCCCTGTTCAAGTCAAAAATAGCTCATGGATATTTAAGGAGGATGACTTGAAGGAGGATGACTTATGTATGTAGGATTGTGTACATCTTTGTGTATTCAGTCACAGATGGTGAAACTGCTTTAGCTCACAAGTGACATTTCATCCCGAATCGAGGTCAGAGCTGTGTCTTTGGGATTTTTGTCCACTGAAGTGTCATGATTTTGGTACTGGCATTTTAGAATTCTGCAGTCCTCCAAATCTTTGCCAAATCTGACTTAAAGTGCAAATCGCTAAACATTGTAAACTCTAAGACACTTTTATTTTTCTCAGTTATTTCTTACCTGGCTAGTCCAGTTCTATCCACTTGTCCTCTAACACCATCAGATGCTCCATCCTTCCGGCCAGGACTCATGCAGCACACACACCTGTACTGTGATTTGGCTCAGAGCTTTACAACCTTAATTTTTCATTTTATTTTATTTGGAGAAAAAAGGAGAAACACAAGTCCATCTTAAGACATACACTAAGAGGGGCTTTTTAATGTATCTAGTTCACTTACTTGTTGTTTGGCTTTAGGAGGAAATCACGACTAAAGAAATCCCACCCAGAAACAGAGAGAACATGCAAATACCACACAGAAAGGGCCAATAAACACACTGAGCCAATTAACAGAACAGATTAAAAACCGACATTAATTAAAAATACTATAAAGCATTGAACACTGACATGTAAACATGAGTGTGTACTTTACACACACAACGATTAATATTCATATATTTAGTTCTAAAGCATTAGTGCACCATACTGACCCACACACACACACACACACTGCTTTTCACATATGGCTTAAATCCTACCCGCATGTCCATCTGCCTTAGTGACTCAAAATATAACGGCACACACATGCCTGAAAACACAACTGTCATCGAGCCAGATTACACACAGAGACACACACACACACACACACACAAACAAAGAGAAAGAGCACTTTCAAAATAACCATTTACTACCTTATAATTAAACGTCTATGATGCGAGTGACAATGCATCCATCAGTCTATCACAGGGCAGACACAGTCACATTCACACAGACATTTACATTCACACAATTTGGATTTAGGGAGAAAACTAACACCTACAGAAAAGAACATGCAGGCATGGGGAGAACATGAAAACTACACATTGAAATGAAACTTCCTTACCTGCCTTACATCACTTCAATAGACTTATGTATAAAATCTGAGCCTGTTGCTAAAGAAACTACATTTTTTTAAATGAATGATCATATTACATATTGGGTGGCGTCGTGGTGAGCACATTTACCTCGAACCCCATCTGGATGGTGTTTCCATGTTCTCACGTTTGCATGGGTTCCTTCCAGGTTCTTCGGTTTCCTCCCATGTTCCAAAAACATGGATTCAAGGTGAATTGGCTGCTCTAAATTGCCTCATCCATGTAGTGTGTGTCTGTATGTCAAGCGATGGATTGGGTGTGGCTGCCCAGTGCCCAAAGCATTCTTCCTTACATGGGCAAGGGGAACACCCTATTCCCTAATATTAAGGAACAATATTGAGATGAGATCATATATTAAGGTCATGCTGAATGACCATGAGGCTGTTTCTGTGTTTTTCATCAGGTGAAGCCTGTGCAGTTTACCATCCACGCTGTAGTGACCACCTCTGATATAAAGTTTGACTGCTCCGAGGTGGATTTTGGCCACTGCACTGTGTTCGAGTCCATTCGGACCAGCATGCACATCACCAACTGCTCCTTGCTGCCACAGGACTTCGGCTTTGTGGGCATCCCTAAGGTGAGTCTCATTCCATTCCACCTGTTTATTATACCATTCATTAATTCGTCTTACACTAGGGTCACGGTGGGGTTCCCCATGCCCACTCCCTCACTCAGGCACACACACAAACTCCACCCAGATTGGGAAACGAACCGGGAATCCCCAGCACGAACCTTTTCATTATGTATTTCACATACAGTAAATGTAATCCTGCTTTACTGTGCTGTGCCTTAAACCTCCCCACAGTTTTGAACAAAACGTAGATCCTACAGCAGACGTGAGGAAGTGCCACACGCTTGCTCTGATTGGCTCATCTGTTCATCACTGATGTTTACAGTTTCACAGCAGCTTTTTCCAGCTTTCACTGCTCACACTACACACACTGGAGGAGAGACTTTAAACATTAATGAGCTCTGCTGCAAATGCAGTTAGTGTCAGATCTGAATATACTGAGGACGTTTTGCAAAAACATCACCGTCTCTGTCTCTGAGGTTCCGTCAGTAATGCTTAAACAGTCATAATACAAAATATCAATAATAGACTTTATGGGTGGCGTGATGGTGTAGTGGTTGGCATGTGGCAGTGGTTTCAGCGCTGTTTATCCAGGTTCGAATTCCTCCTACTGATGTATCCACTGTCCCTCTTCTGCACATGTCCATACCATCTCAGTCTGCAGTCTCGAACTTTATCCCCCAATTTTCAACCCCTGCTGTCCCTTAAATTCAGCCACCTCCAACTCGCCTTCCTGTCTCCAAACCATACAGGCTGGTCTCACTAAATCTTTCCTTTCCCTTTTGTCGCAACCCTTTTATCACACAACACTCCTCTGAGAATCCCTTTTTCTGGAATATTGTACTTTTGTGGAATATTAACATAAATGATTACATCCTGTAAAAATCAAAGGGAAAAGATCTCTTCCTTAAAGTACATTCATTCATTATCTTCCACTTATTCCTTTATGAGGGTCGTGG
>JAOUQT010055843.1:0-10671 GCA_025769995.1 Xyliphius kryptos | reverse complement strand
GTGAGTGTGTGCCCAGCAATGGATTGGCGCCCTGTCCTGGGTGTATCTGCCCAGCGCCTGAGATGTTCTCCCCTGGATGGGGAACACCCCCCCCCCGCGACCCTCATAAAGGAATAAGCGGAAGATAATGAATGAATGAATAGTCATGACTATAAAACAAAAGTTATCGCTGTGTTCAATCACACACCATATGCATAATCGTCATGTGTGAATGTGGAATTTACTAAATGAATAGGTTTTTCATATAAATGTGCATAAAATACACAAATAACAACCTGATATTAAATTGAAAAGGCAAACCCAAAAGTGTTCTTGTGACTTTATAAGCAGTGAAGATGGATTTAGCTTTGGGACTAGTATAAAAAAATCTGCTTTTATTCAGTGAATGTTTAAACTGCTTTTTTTATCTTATTTTTCCTTCTGATCATATATCATTTCTTACTAAAAAATTGTGCAGGTCAAATTCCATGTGGTACTGCTTTTCTGGGTTGATGTGATTAACAAATGTTCAGTGTGCATAAGCCGTTGCCTTGTATAGATCACATGAATTATGTTGTTGGATGAATATTTAGTTCAGTGGTGCTATAAGCCTTAACTGTATTTTTCATGCACGTTACCTAAGCCGAACATTCATGCACACTGCAGTCTTAGCAGGAACAATGAAAATTCCACACCGCAGACATTTCTAGCCTGCAGCATATCAGAAGGATTACATATTTTCCAGAATGTGTAAGCAAAACAAAAGGTTGTAATTATCGACTGAAACTCTGAAGAGGATTTGTTTTTAAACTTTCCACTCTAAATGAACAAAAGTATTGTCCTTTGGGACAACTGGATCAGTGCTGCTGGGGTTATTTAACACTGTGCTGCCCCTTGTGGATGTAAAATCAGAGACACTTGTTCATCAGTTGTTGCACAGTTTGCGTCTGTCATCCTCTGCTCCTGTATCTATGCTCACAGGATGCTGCATACAGGATGCTGGTGGGGGGACATTTTTGATTGATGGTCTATTCTCACTCTTGTAGTGACACTGAGGTGTTAAAAAGCCACAGCAGCACTTCTGTGTCTGAACTTGTAGCGTATGGGGCATTCAGCACATGTACTGTTGCATCTCTGGGTTGAGAATGGCCTGGCGATGTGTAAATGATTTAAAAGGCAGCTGTGTAGTTTTTAAAATTCACCTGAGTCATATTCACCACCTGAAGCTCAAACCGCCTTTTAAATGGAGCAGATGAGCCAGCTCCCGTTCCAAATGCCCCATAGGGTCTTACATCCTCCCCAGGGTTAAAACACAGTTGCACTCTTTGCAAATAGAAAGTGGGTCTGTAAGACAGATGCTTCAGGTCTTACACCTCTTCCCATTAGAGAAGAGGCTGCTCTCTCGCACCCATGGTTTATTTTTACCCTGTTTGGCTCCTACCTCTCTGGATCTGCTGACATGTTCTGCATATCGGAGCATTGTTAAAATGTCAAGTGAATCTTCAACATGACCCTAGAAAGTTTAAAAATATTTTGTGGTGCAGGAAAGCTCATGCAGAGTGTTTGGATTTTTTACATACTACTGAGGAGTTTGGTGAAACATACCCTAGTACTGTATCTTAGTGTGTTCCTACTATATAGCTTAATGCTGTGCTAAATGGTAAGTGGACGAAAGGCAGAAGTGCACTAAGAAAATTGGGTCGCTGGACATCTTTGCAATAAAACTTCTGCCCAATTAGCTCTTGATGTCATAGCTGTTTCTCAACCTTGACTTTGTGGTGGTAATGGTGTCATCGATCTGCCACTCTGACATTAGCCACTCCTTTTTTTGAGGTGTGGAGAAAGAAGAAAAAACCAACACCCCACCAGACTGCTTGGCATTATTTGACGGGTCAGACTTAGATCAATATAACAGCATATTGATCATTATGAAAATGAATTCAAAATCATAAAATCTAGGATCACATTGTAGTTAGTTGCACAGCTTAAACACCAAATAACAGGACTTTCTTAACAATATTAAATATTATTTTCTTTAAACTGCTTTTCATATGCATAAGTTCAAGTAGTTTATTCATATAGCACTTTCTACAGCAGGGTGTTGTCACAAAGCAGCTTTACAGAGTGCAAAGCCTTAACCCCCAGATACCAAGCTGAAGCAACAGTGGCAAGAAAAAACTCCCTGATATGATGTTATTATTTTTAGGAACAAACCTTGGGAGGACCAAGACTCAGCTGGGCAGCATCACAGTGAAGGCCCGCCATGTACAGACTGTGTAGAGATCAGTCCATATTTATCCATATGTGTCCATGTTTAACAATAGTCAAAATTATATAAACTATATGAGTCTATTGAGTCCATCCTCCAGGACTGCAATGCTGTCAGTCCAACAAAAGTCAAGGTTCCATCCCATAATCGTCGTATCTGTGCTATAGACAAGTTGATGGGGACACCTCAAGACGGCACCTCAGAAAAAAAGACAAGAAACACCGTTAGAATGGTGTATGATCGCCACACAGTGCAGCATGTGACTCCGACATAACTGACAAGAGCAGCAGAAGTAAAAGAGAAAGATACAGCAGACTCTGCTAAGCGGAGAGGGGTTCCTGGAATAGCATCCTTTCAGCGCCACACCCTCTGCTAATAATGAGCAGGGTGAAGAGGTGAAATGCCAGCAGAGCCCAGGCCACCAACCCAAAACAGCCAAACCTGAGATCTACACCTTTATCTACAGGGAATTATTTGAATGCAAACGTAAACAGATAGTCATTCAGAATTACAAACAGTAACCGGACGGCTTGGCCGGCACGGTGGCTTAGTGGTTAGCCCCATGTAGTGTGTGTGTGACAGCGTGAGTGAGTGCATGCCCAGCGATGGATTGACCCTCTTTCCTGGATGTATCTGCCCAGCGTTGAGACGCTCTCGTCTGGATGGGTATGGGGAACCCCACCACGACCCTAGTACAGGATTAAGCAGAAGATAATGAATGAATGAATGAATGAACGAATAAATGAATGAACTAATGAACTATTCCAAAGTTTGTTGCGCGTAACTTTTATGACCCTCACGACACAGAATGATTAGACCGATTTGCTTTCCTGTCGAATCGCTACCCAGTGGTGATCCTAAATTTCGTTGTTTCTTTCTTGTCATATGCAATTTGAAAATGTACATGGGTGTGGCCACAATTTATCTTTTCACAACAAAGCATTCAAATTATCAACCTGTCCTGACCTCTTCATAGTGACTGTAGCCTAAGCAGTGCTCTCTGGTGCTGCAGGATGGTACTGCATTCGAGGGGAGCAGTTAGTAGCTGTTTATGGAAGTGTTTTAAATCTTTTCTGATTTGAGAATTCCAATTTACTGATAATGATAAAAATACAATATAACATGCAGGAAAAGTAGACAGTGTGATACATTAACCATGTTTTGAGCCATAACAGCTCCTTAGGTGATTTTCTTCGCATAAAAGATCAAATACTATAGCTGAGTGCTTCCACATCACTGAATATGTGGAATTGTAAGCTTGGGTGAGTTACTTTCTATGGGCATCATTAGGCAAATGTTGTCTTGCCGACTGGGAATTATTCTGCCCATTATTATGTAGCTTTCATTAACAAAATTGCATGCGAGCTAGAGAGCTTGAGGTGTGTAATGCTGTTCTCAGGCTTGTACCTAATTAAATAAATGATAGCTACCTGTTCTGACAGCCTTCATGTCATAAAAACTAAGTGCATGCTTCCTCAGCTTTACTAACTTGCACATCAATCCTTAAATTGAATGTTCATACACATGGGTCCTGCGCCGCTCCAATTTTATAACTCCTATCACCTTTCACAAGAATTCTGTTCATTTCCACATTCTCTTTCTGTTCCTGTCGTTTCATATCACCCTCTTGTTCTCATTCTTTATCCCCAGTATTCTTCACCCCATCCCTGCGTGGGTGACTTTGCCCAGAGATGACAGCTGCTCTTGACAGGTTATGGCATGACTGCACCAGGTGTTAGGAGGAAGTATGCTGGTGCAGTGCACTTCTTAGTTTCACCTTTCTGTTCTACCTGAGTTGCTTTCAGTGTCATCCATATTTCTGTGCGAATATCCCTGTGTGACGTCTTTCATTACTTTGTGTCTGCTATTTCTCACTAAGCGCTTATTGTTTAGGCTTTATCCAGCTTGCAAAAGTCAGCTCTGTGTAAAGCTCAATGTTAAACACTGCATTACTGAGAAGCTTTAGATAAACAAAACCATTCCACTCGCACCAACTGATGCACGGGATGTTATCTTACACATGGCACTGTTTTTTTTTGACAGAACACTTCCTGCTTGTTGACACAAAACAGTTTTAAATATTGTTTAAACTATGGGCATGTGGGAAGCTATTAGCAGTTTTATAATTTATAATACATTAAATTATTGTTTCTGCATTTTATCAAGATGTTTATTACATTATGGGTCATTTTACTTACACCCACGGTTCATCTCCTTTCATCTCATTCATTTATTCAGTTTCACTTTCCATACTGACACAATTAGGAGCTCTACAATTTATAGACTGTAGTCCAGCTGTTTTTCCAAATATATTAGTTACCGTCTCTCTTTTCTTTTGTGGTGGTCTTATTTGGTTGGTCGTTAAAACTTAGTGGAGCAGACACAGCTGTGTTGCTGGAGTTTCGTAAACAATGTGTCCACTCACTGTGCACAGTCCAAAACAAATCAACATTATTGCTTAACCTTGTAAATGTAACGTCAGAGTCCCATACGCTTTTCTGGCTTGAGATGTATTTTTTCCAGTGGACAGGTACTTCTGATTATTAAAAGGATTTATCTCTTTTTTCAATGTTTAAGCCTTTTACACACGTCATGTTGATAGTATTAACAATACAGGGCAAACCACTGAAAAAATACTATTATTCTGATGATTTGCACTGAGTGCTGTCAGCCAGGTGGGAGAAGTCAGTACAGTAGCTGCTGATGCCAATTCCTATCAGGCTTCCAAATGTTCATCAATGAAGTGGGACCGATATTTGGACACTTCGTCTTTAAATTAATGTTCAAGTATCTGTACATTAATTGCTGTTTGACATATATTAATATGCAACATATAAAACCTTTATTCTAACACTTATGATATAATAATCAATGTAAACATAAATATAGCTTACAAGCAATACTTTGCAAGAAGTAGGAAAGCAGAAAATAAGAAAGGATACACATACATTTCCAACTCTAATCTGAAGACACTGAACTCTGACCTGATTAATTCATGTGACAAAATTAATGAAAACTCACTGCCAGTTTCCAAAAATGCCAAAAATGATGACTAAATGCAAATCATTAGTGGGGGAAGGAAAGCATCACAAACAGGTGAAAGGCCATACATTGACACGTAGAATGATCCAGGCCATTGACCAACAAGAGCTGATCCCAATTGCATATTGGGCATGCCTGCTGTAGCCTGTATATTTGTTGTTGCATAGTTTGTATTAGCCAATCTCTAAACTCTGCTTATAGGATGATGGGTTTATTTTTTGGGTGGTGGATTATTATCAGACCAGAAGTGTCTCCAAGGTGTTTAGAAAATCATGGAAATGTCAAAACATCATACTAAACATCATGCTTTAAAAGCCCCCCCAAAAAGGGGAAATATTACAGGTTGCAAATGCACACAGTGAGAAAGACGTTGTTTTTTGTAGACATGTCCTGTAGTCTGATAGGACTAAAATGAAACAGTTTGGACATTATGAACATTGTTACATTTGAAGTTAAAAGGGTTGAGTTTGCAAGCCTGAGGACACCATGTCAACTCAGTATTGTGTTGTGGGGATGTTTGCTGTGGGAAGGACTGGTGCACTGTAAAAAATCGATGGCATCATTATTTTGAAATATTAAAGCATCATCTCAAGACATTAGCCAGAGAGGTAATGCTTGTCAAAAACGGGTGTTCCAAATGGAGAATGGCCCTAATTACACTGCCAGATTACTTACAAAGTGGCTTAAAGACAACGAAGTCTACTACAAAAGTGGCTACTACAATAGCCCTATTCTCAAGTTTTTAAAAAAATGTGATTACAAACCTGACTCACGTACACCAGTTCTGTCAGGAGCTGTTGTGAAAAGCTTGTGGAAAAATACCTAAGAAGTCTTACCAAATTGTTTAATTGCCACAATACTTTTGACCATATACGGTTTGGTGCACGCTTTAGTAAAGATGCTTGCATGCTGTCCAAGGATCATTTGGATAAAGCCACTCCCTCTTTGTCAACAATATGACTACTGCTCTCGAATCAAACCTGCAATGTAAGGTGTGGCTTGTTGAAATCCATGTTACAACAAAAAATGACATAATGGACATGACTGTAGTTTACAGACCCAGAACTTTTAGACCGAGTGCACGGACTATTGATCTGAACACCGCTACCTGTCAAAAAGAGCTTATTGCTGCCTCCTGGGCTTCACTGCCTCATTTCGTCTTAAGTCCCAAATATCCTTTCCAGAACTAGTCAGTCAGAAATAAAAAACTCTGTAGGGCTTTGCCTCTCTTCCTTATTTTAGTCCTATGGTTTCACCTTCTGCTCATGCTTCCATACTCCTCACATGCATCACTACTAATCTTTATGCTCCACCAGGCGTCTCCATTTAAAAAAAAAAAAAAATAGCTCCGGTTTACGCATTTTTTTAAATTAATTTTACTCCAATCACAATGAGTTAAGCTCAGAGGGTTGTGATGATTCTTCATTATAGTCTCTGTACTGTTAGGCCAACTGTCCGGGTTAGGACTGCCAAAGAGCGTGCTGTAGGAAAACACCTTTGACAGGTTATTAGCCCTTTACAGAATAATTGAAAATATACATAAATATGTTCATGTTTTATATCAACCTTGTATTAAATCAAACATACTATGTGTTTTAACAAAAGTATTACCTGCTTCCACTGTATCGGTATATGTGGCACAGAAACTTGTAACAGTACAAAGTAGTGATTGTCTTACCCATTGTGATGGTAGCATGGTAGTGCTGGGGACGAGAGGCACCGCCGACTGTGTTGTGGCTATGAGTAATCATTTCCCAGATAAACTTCGGAGATTTAACAATTAAGACGCAAACTTTGCTGAAGTTCTTGGTAACATGTGGCCTGAACAACAACAAAGTAAACAACATTAATAGCTTAACCGTTTGCATTAAAAGTTCTAGTATACAATATGCCTTGGGTATAATGAATGCAAACTTTGGAGAAAGTAATGCTGCTGAATGAAGACCATGGTTCATAATTAGGACACATTTACTTGTTGACAGTTTTAACTTAAGCACTGACAGTAAAAATCTGTAATGACATATTGCCAGTAAAGTAGCTGCTTTGTTGGTTGTTGTTTTTTTTGTGGACTGTGACAAAACTTCCCAAAAAGTCTATTAGCTGGTCATTCTGACTAATTAAAGCCGGATTAATGCAGGATTATGTGTGGAAGTTGGTGGATGTAATGAGACAGCATTACTGGGATACAAGCAAGCTTATATTGGTATTAGTATGCTTGAATGCAATTGCTTTCCTGAGCCCTGTGGAGAGAGCCAGTGAGCTCAGAGGAATAAAGCAAGACTGCAGTCTCTTCCTGTAGCTATAACACTTCTTTTAAGAATATTGATTTCTTCTTTATAAGTAAGTCATTTCATACAGCCTGTGCTATATTTACATCCCACACTGATTTTATGCAATGGAGAGTATGCGCACACATACTTAAGTTAGGGTTGTGAAGTATTTAATACCTCATTAATTTAGGGAATAAGCTGAGTCTAAATTAGAAGGGGTTGATGCTATGGGCTGTCAGGATTTCCTCATTAAAAGACTTCAAAGAAGGAAGCTCTAAAGCCAGTATACTGTGGCATTACAGCTATTATCTTGTCTTCTTACTAGATTTGTCTTTCTTACTTTTACAGTGCTGAGGTCACAGGGGTTTGCTTTTGCTGAGATGGCACCAGTGCTTATGGGTATTCTGATTGTTAACCAGATTTTTTTTACATAAACTTGTGGCCAATCAATTGGGCAAAACTTGAGTTTGCAAACCAGAATTAGACAAATTTACTTACTGCATGAGGCTTTGCTATTTTAAACGTTTATATGGTACAGTTTTATGGTTGGCAAGTTACTTTGGGCCCAATGTGTAGAGTCGGATTTACCAATGGTATAAAACATTGTAGATTTGACTATTTCGTTCTGGTACCAAGCTGTTACATATCCGATGTGGCATAATAATAATAATAATAATAATAATAATAATAATAATAATAATAATAATAATATTTATAAGTGCATTTCAAGATACACAAGGACACTTACTGCTATAGGAAGAAAAAAAAAAAGAAGAAGAATAACAGTGAACCTCACATAACAACAAACATTGAAGATAAGAATAAAATTAATAAAAACCAAGAACCAATATAAGAAACTATAAAAGTGAAAAAGCAGACCAAAAAAGATACATTTTAAAAGCTTTTTAAAAGTAACAAGACACATGGATTCATGGAAGTACAGTGTGATGAATTTCCACAACTGTGGATTAACGACACTTAATGCTCTATCACTGTACATGCAGAGATTTTCAGATTGAACAGACAGTTAAATCAAAGCCGAAACAGACAGCAAATCAACGCCACATAAGGGCCGGACCATGCAGGGATTTAAAAACCAAAAGCAGTACATTGAACTGTATACGGTATTGAACTGGAGACCAATGAAAATCTTTCAATACTGGAATGATGTGTTCCCCTATACACTATGGCATGATTTTTTTAGTTTACATCAGAGGGTGTGGTAGCTCAGTGGTTAGGGTGTTGGGCTATCAAACTAAAGGTTGTGGTTTCAAATCCAAGGTTTACTGAATTTACCAATGTGGGTCCATGAGCAAGACTCTAACCCTCCTTGCTCCAGGGCTGCTGTATCAACCCTTTGTTCTGCTATTTGTTACAATGGTATATAACATCATAGTGAGAGTTTTTGGTTCAAGTCCTCGGTATAACAGGTAAGTTATATAATACTATATGCTCCAGGTACCTCAGACAGCAATAAAACATGCTAAAGAGTGATTAAGAGATGTGGAATTGCCTCAAGAGTGATGTCATGCAAAATATGTGTGTCTGTCCTGAATATGTCTACAGTTTCTGCCCTATAAAAGATGGAATTGGCCCAAGAATCCCATCAAGAAACAAATTTACGCCACATGCCATATCCCCACCTTTTACTGCAGAGAATGCTCTAGGAAATCAATGCAAATCAGTACTGGAAATGTTTACCTTCTGTATATTAGTGTCATTTAAAAATAATTGCCTGGTGACACAGCACGAAATTGCTGGAATAGGTCTTCATTTTAGCAGTGCTATACAATCTCTGAGCAGTTATGTCTTTAGCCAGGTTTGTAGCACCACTTGAGATCTAAACATCAGTCTCACACAGTGCAAAACAATGCTTTAAATCATTGCCTTTAAAGTCTTTGAAACCAAGCAACAGTACTAATTATTTTGTGCACTCCCACCTGGTGTGGCACTGTGGTGTAGTGAGTTGCTCAATTGCCTTACTAATTTATTAAAGTTACAATGTTTTGTTAATATATCTGCTGGGAGATTAAGTAGTATTTTATAAATATTTAAAAAATCTTTAAAAATACAAATAACAAATTAGTAGTTGGGCTTTTCCATTAAAGAAAACCAAGAAAAAATATATTTTGGCTTTTTAAGCCAAAGATTTTATTTCGGTGCTTTCCTAGCATTTAAAATAACCCACAAAAAGTAATGGATATAATATTCCAATATTTTCCGTGCTGGATATTCAGGATTTGGTTGCCCTGTTGTTATCATTAAGTAAGGTTAACTCAGGTCGAGGTGAACATGCCGTTGCATAGCATGAGTGAGCAAAAGGCAGATGGGAGTGAGGCTGTATTTAAAGACAGGGTCGATCAGGCCTGTCAGTTCTAAAGGGGCTTTAGTTTGAACAGCTTTTGCACCAGCACTGCTGAATTTGTGCAGGCTTATATTTTAAAGTCAGGGTGTTGTGAAGATGCTGTAATTCAGTCAGGAGGAATCACTGCTGGGGATTATTCTGGTCCGCTGCACCAGAATCAGTGGTTTGGGAATTTTAGACTGGGTTGCATCACCTAGAAAGCAGAACATTAATAGGGTGCAGAGGACCACATAATCTTTTTATTATATTTGTGAGATTGAGTGTGTGTGGTGGCAGGCCTTGCTTCTTTCTTTTGAGGAAAAAAGCTGTAATAGGATGGCTCTGTGATGAACGGTGTGTATATTTTGCTCTGTCTGGTTCTACTCATACATCATTATTCATCAATGCACATTTGGCCCCAGGCAGATTTTAAAGATGTATGTATGTGTGTTTCAAGGGATGGTGTTCATGCCTTGTGGACAGGTTCCCAGACTGTTTACTCCACAGAATACAGATGACATAAGGATAGGGCATTATCAAACACTTTGCTAACGTAGACATACACTAATCTGACCTATTTGTGAATCTGACCAATTTTGAATAATTTAAGTGGGTAAAAATATCTATATTACTTGTAGTTGAATTCATTCATTCATTATCTTCCACTTATTCCTTTACGAGGGTCGCTGGGGGGGGGTTCCCCATGCCCATCCAGGGGAGAACGTCTCAGGCGCTGGGCAGATACACCCAGGACAGGGTGCCAATCC
>JAOUQT010055832.1:0-10671 GCA_025769995.1 Xyliphius kryptos | reverse complement strand
TTTTTTTTTTTTTTTTTTTTTTTTTTTTTTTTTTTTTTTTTTTTTTTTTTTTTTTTTTTTTTTTTTTTTTTTTTCTTACACTCCTGCTAAACAGGAATTACTAATGTGTCTGTATGATAAGTCAAAAATCTTTGTATTCAAAAAGACAAGAGAAGCTGCCTGGCAGATTTTTGCAAACAGATTATATTAGTCTTATGTGCAGGCAACTATTTATTATTTTAGTTTTCCTCCCAACACTGAAGAAATGCGCCACTGGTTTAAAAAAAAAAAAGGGTTGCAAAGTAATAGACCGTTATGGGTTTGAACTTCCCTCCATGTTCCCAGTTATTATAAATAATCAGGTACAGCTGTTTTTTTCTGTGATAGTTTCTACTATTGTATCTTTGTGGACCATAGCTGTGACTTAGACACTGATCCTAAACCACTACATTTAAATTTGCAGAAACCTCACTGATAACTTTAAATAAGTACTCTATAAATCTAACTTATACTTTAGAACAGCACCCAATTAAATGTATGATATGCTACATCTAAAGCAGTTTATTGGATAGAACTGCAGTGGAACCTTTTTCCGAATTTTTTTTTTTCTCCGGCCGGCGAGACAATGACAACACATTGCGCATAGAAGCGGTCCAGAAAGACTGGGGCTGTCCAAACATTTTGCTAAGAGGGCTAAATTCAATATAGTAAACTGTTGCTTCTGACTTTTTTTTCACCACAAACCACACATCATTATAAAAATGCATTGGTGCTTTTATCACAGGCTAATGAGAAATAACCAAAAGTCATTTCTCTGCCTCTGGACATATATTCTCACTTTTATTCTTGCAAAGCTAGTGAGCCATAAATAACACATTATACGCCAGTGCCATTTTTAATCGACCCACAGGCCAATCGGCTGGACTTTGAATGGACTTAGCTGGGCTAGGTGTCAACTATATCCTTGTGTCTGCAGGTTTGGTCAAAGAATTGTGTTGCTTATTTCTAGCCTCTTTTGTGGAAACAAATTTGGGCTTACTGAGAGCTGACCTTTTGTCATAGGCCCCTGATGTTTGTAAGGAACCTAAATAAACATTTCTATTAGCGTCATACAGTTTGCGTTGTTGTGTCTTGAGTGGAAATGCGAAATCAGTCATGAACTTAGATTTTTAGCATGAACACGTGCATTAACAAGAAATGTTGAATATTTCTTTTAAATTGCAAGTTTTATATTGCACAGGGCTAAATTTTACATTAGATGGATTATGAATGCAGAAGAACAGTTTAACACTTACGCTACTTTAACCCTACTATTTATACGCTGCTGAATTAACTTTTGACTTTTAAAGCTAATCTAAAAAAAAATAAACAGGATGTAAACACAAAGTATTTATAGCATGCCTGGACACACTGAGGACTGGAAAGGGTTTGACCAGTGCCAAAACGTGTTTTTTTGTTAACATTCGACCTTTGTGGTGGCCAGTGGACCTGCAGATAGATATAGATAAGTAACGGACAATTTTATTGGGTGTACGTTGATGGTCATTTTCACCAGCAGATGATGGTACGATCAAACAGAGTTTGTGAGACTTGAGTCAAACACTTTAGGAAGTGTAGAACAATGAAGGGAGAGGCAAGAAAATTCTGTTCAAACCTGCCCGACAATGGGCTCCCTAACCACTCAAGCTTATAGACACCTGCTTGTTCGGTCCTACTTGCAGCATTTTTTTAAGGTCAGTGGCGTCTGCAGACAGACCTCTTCTGGATGCTTCTTTGTCCTTTATTTGCTTCAGACTAACTCTGAACTTTCTCATTCTATATCTGACCAAGATTTATTGGAAGTGTTTTGTGGAGCTGTGCATCCTTTATGGGAGTCACTTCACATTAACAATGTTCAGCATTATGTCTGGCTGGTGGAACTGCAGACAGATATTAATAAATGGCTGAAATTTTGGTGTGCTACCACCGTCTCTTTGCTGCAGGTGTGACACTGTTCTCAAAAAGGCAATTACACACAATGCACATGTGAGCTCCCTAACCTCACTTGCTTTCCCGGCTCCACCTGTCATTGACACTCAAGATTCTCATTTGATTTTGGTTGCTGCTCTGTCATCACCAATATTTATCCTCTTTCTGCAATAAGGCAGGAGAGGTTGTGCATTATTGTGAGTAATTCACAGTAAAGGGGTGTAGTAGCATTTTCCAATCCTGCTTAACACCTCTTGTAATTTTTTTTACAATAATGCACAGTGTTGTGTAGGGCTGGGATGATATGGCCTAAAATCAGTATTGCGATAAATTGAGCAGATAACGATAACGATAAATGGACGATAATTTTAACACATACCCCAAAAATAATGTATACGGGCAAAATAAATACTTCACAGCCATATTAATGGTACTATTACCTTTTTATTGCCACGTAGTTACGTGACTACCCTACAGAGAGCAGCCTCTTGAAGGAACATGAACGTAGCCGACAAAAAAGACGAAACAAACTTTTCAGATACTGGAAATGTCGATATGAGCAAAATGAAGTCAGTTATCATCATAAATTTTGGTTTCGGTAAATTTTCAGTATATCGCCCAGGCCTAGTCTTGTGTCTTATTGCTTTGAAAAGGGTTAGATTTGATGCTAATGACCTGACCTCCAGAAACAGTTGCTTACACTTGCAAACTTATCTGTGCTTAGTTTTTTTTTTCTTCAATAGAATATATTTGTTAAAAAAAAACAACAGGATATGGTTTCTGTAAACTTGGGAAATGTGTATTACATACATGTCCGATCCATAGCAGCAACAATACTTTGTATAACTACTTGTACCAGATGGCATAAGGTTTGTCAGGTTTTCTGGGGTGTGCACCCGTACTGGATGATGCATAGGGTGGCCCTAGGTGTGTCTTGTAGTGAAAGGATGAGCTGGGAATGTTGTGTGACTTGTATGCACTTTTAAACTAGCCAGTTCAGCTTGTTTTAATTAAGCCATGGATAAACAGGCAGTGCTGCCACTGCACTATTTTATGTATAAAACTATACGACTAACCTGCTTTTTTCCCAGAAGTGTAATGGCTTGTGAGAGCTCGAGCGTTGTTTGTGTTGGTTTTTGTTTCTTTACCAATGGTGGCATTTTACTTTTGTTTTACAGGTTTGAAGGTACTAAATAGCGTGCTAATCGTGAACTTTGTAATGCAGCTAGAAAAAGGATACTTTTTACACAGATTACACAACTATGCTGCTTATTGTTCATTGTGTGGGTGCTTGGTTGGGGTCAAATCTATGGAAAGAGGATGTTACAGTGTGAAAAATTTGTTTTAATGCTTAATAAATGTAAGCAGCTTTAAAATTATTTTACCTGAAAATCGTGACAGTCACTGTAGCTGTTGATTAAATGTAAATTAAATATGCTGATGTGTGCTATGGTTGTTTTCTTTAAGATGAAATAAGACAGGTAAGCAGGGCTTGGATACTGCATTGCTGTCCTCCGTTTTCACTATAGAGTATAAGCGTTCTATTAACTCTCTTTCTCTCTCATTCTTATGTCCTTTTATTTTTTCAGATTCCTTTTTTTCCTCTTCTCCTGTATCTTTCATTCAGTCTCCTCAAGGCAAGTGTTTCGTTTTCTTATGCTGCTCATCTGCTTTTCTTTCTTTTCTTTCCCATCTCTTAAGTATGCCATCTCTTGCACAACTGCTGCAATAGTGCCTTCAATCCCTCTCTGAAGTACCCTTCTCCACATACCAGAATAGGTATTTAACGTGACCCTGCATTGGAGAGGACTCCACTCATGGGCCAGTAAATGAATTGCAGGACAGTGATGTGACCAAAGCAGCTGTTATTAATTCCAATTGTTTCAATTGTCAAACTCGAAGTCTTTGTTGTCTAAAGCTTTTAGTTGGGTCTTTTGGAATTTGAGCATCCCCTCTACAGGTACATGGAGTTGAATGGAAGTGTAAATCTTTGTTGATTTTTGATTTTGACGTAGTCAGCTGTCCCCCATGATAAGTCCTGGTAAATTATCATTTGCACTCCCAATAGCCAGATCCTGTTAACATCGACTTGCTGTTTGAAATTGTTCACTTTATGTGATTTTAATTTGGCTTGAATTTCTTTTAAAAACACACGCACATGAATACACATCAATAAATCTGTAGATCACTAATAGGACAGGAGAGCCCTAATATATGATAGAATTTTGATTTAATTAAACCTGTAGGAGCAGCAGAGTATTAGCCTTGCTTTGGATCTAGAATAACCACAAAATTGACACCTTATGTTTATATGCATTGAAAGTTCCTTTTGTGTGAGAATAGAATTAATAATTGGATCAGCTTGTTATCTTTGAAGAATCCTGTTGTTGATTTTCCTCCTTTACCACTAGCTTTGCGTAGAACTTTCAGTATACTGGTACTACAGGCAGAAGTGACTCTGGGGAGGGATCGATATAAAGGATGCCCACCCTTGCCTATTCTCTCCATGGCTGAGGCTGCACCTAGCTTGTGCCTTATGACATTTTGCATGTAGCTTCTTGCCACAAGGTATGGTAGTCTTCAGTTTGTTACAGTTTAATTGTTTCTTTTTTTTTTTTTTGTCTGCATTACCATTACCCTCAACAACAGAGTAGTTTTATTTTTAATTTCTATTTAACAACACTAGACAAAGAACACAATAAAATATAATAATACAATAAATGCTATCCTCTAATACTATTTTGGCAAGTTTTTAAAATTATTATTACCAATGCCTGGGTTTTAAGGATTTACAGAATAACGTTCAATTAATTGGCTCTGATTTGCTTAATATTTCCTGTCTTAAAAATTCAAAATGCTTTAAAAAAAATACTGCCTGGCCAAATAAAGGTGTCACATGCTAATATTTTCATGGAATGCCTGTAGCTTTGATCATGGAATGCATTCGCCTCGGCACCGTTTACACAAAATTCTGCAATACTAAAACTTTTATTCTGTCCAGAGTTGCATTATTGATATTATTAATTTTATTCCAAGATTCTGTATTGATTGAGCTGACATTTGGACCACTATGCAAATGATTGTCCCACCAATCCCAAAGCTTCCCAAATAAACTGGTGGCCAATTCATCTGTGAAAATGATCCTTGTTCCCCGAACCACTCGTTCACAATTTGAGCCAAATTAATTTTGACATTGTCATCTTGGAAAATGCCTGTAGCATCAGGGAAGAAAAAAAATCCATTGACTGAGTAACTATTGGTAATTTTATTCAGGTAGTCAGCTGAACTTATACTTTAGTTACATAGTGTTTCTCAACATTGACCTGATCAACTGCAGCAACCCAAAATTATAGCGCAGGCCACCACAGTCTTGTACGGTAGGCACTAATCATGACGGGTGCATCACTTCAGCCTTCTCTCATCTTACCTCGATGGAAATGATGTTTCTTCACTGTCCTTTTACACTTTAAAAATGAGTTGGACAGTTCTTAACCCAATTTTATTAGTTTAAGCAATCTGTTTTCTGCTCTGCTTGATTTATCACAGTAATTTGACATTCTAAAACAGATTAACATCTTTTTCCAGACAAAAACAGGTTTATCAAAAAAAAAAAAGATTAAAACTAATGCAGTAATTATCAAACAGAATGCGCTTAGACGACTTTTTGTTTTTTCTTCTTTTCTTTGACCAGGCAGAGTATGCTGTGTGTGCATTACACACAGCCTCAGTGGTATTTATCATTAAATAGCATAGGAACCATATGACAAGAAGTCATCTTAAACAGCCATATCTAAATATAATGTAAAAGCCATATCTAAATATAATAAGTTATATACAGCTTGCTGTTCATTTTAGCATTGTGAAATACCACATTTTGTACAAGATTTACAGTTCTAAAGTTACAGATTGTAATCCAGCCATAATGTTTTGTGTAGCAAGTTTATCTACATGCTTTGTTAATCATCTGTGAGCTTTGCTCTCAACAATTTTTTTAGTGCTCAAACATTTTCTCCTTTTGTGTATCCTCATGAAATAGCATTTACACGTACTGTTCATTTTCTGCTTAATTTTTTCCCACTCCATATACACATGTAGTGTATATGTCTGTAATATTATATATAACGTTATATGTAACGATATATCTAATATCCATTGTGATTTTATCCATATTTTGTTGGGAACTGCATATTTTCAGTTGAGCAGGTCTATTTCACCCCTTTCATTATTTTTTCATGCAGTGCATTTTAAGTGGCATGTAGAAAATGAAAATATATCTCGCTTATAAAAACCTGCATGAATGCTTCTGGATGAAATTTAATGTAATGGTAATACTGTTTAAAGTGGTAGTTCAAATGCTGATTACTAAAGTTTTGTGGGCTCTGAGTTTGGGTCAAATGTATGGACCTACAAAGGCAAATCCAGAATATTAGAAAAAAATTATTAAACCAATAAACATTTACCTGTGCCTACGGAAAATCATCATAACACTTTCAGAATCCTCACCTAATGTGAAACTGAATTCAACTAAAAGCATTGAATTTTTTTTTTTTAAAGATCTTTTGTTTAACCATTTTATTTTAAATGTTTAGGCAAACCAGTTGCTGGAATGTTACGAGAGAGATTTTGGTCTTGTGTAGATGTTAGCTTTACCTGGGCTTTCCATTGACCAATTTTTGGTTTTAATCCACAAAAAAAAAATATTGATGGGATGTCTGGCTACAGGCGGTTGAGTTCAGCACGTGGACTTATACTGTAAAGTCATGATGAAGCAACTTGTCCTTTATCATTGTTTTGCTAAAATATGCTTAGCCTACCCTGAAAGCGACATATTTTAAATGCAAATTGTAATAAATATGGTTTCCCGTTTTAAGCTGCCTATACCTTTAACTAACACAACCCCACACCTTTAGAGATATAACCTTTTCAAATGTCCTCTAGTAAGAAGCTGACAGGTCTCTTTCCTTTTTACTCAACAGTCCATGGTTTACAAAAAGAATTTAAAAAAATTACGTATGAACTAAACTGATCAAGGGACTGTTTTCCAATTTGCGTTTGACTATTTTTAAGCCTTATTAGCTTTGGTCCAGAGAGGACTGTGGAATTTCTGGATCTTATTAATAAGTCAAAATATGAATTTGCTTCCGACCGTTTTAAATAAGCTTTGGCTTAGTGAAAATGGTGAATTGCTGGATCTTCAAAGCTTTGGCAATGTTTTTCTAAATTTGTTTCACAATATTGAGAAACATACTGTGATGTGTGTGTGTGTGTGTGTGTATATATATTTAAATATTGGTATTTACCCAAAGTATGTTAGTGCATCTCTGATTTGGGATTTAGAAAGACAACTCTTAAAGTGGTATGGTCATTTTCAATAGGCACTGTACATAAGCAGCAAGAATGACCCAGCACCTAAAAATGTCTGTGTTTATATGGATTTTGCCTTGATTTTTCTTTTCTCCCCACCTTTTTTCTTTTCTGTGTCCATTTTTAATGGATACAGACAAAACAGTGGCTTTGGACATTGACAGGCCACCGGATAGTGTGGCCACCTCACTTCGCTTTTCCTCTCAGATAGGTTCATTCTCTCCTGTGACGTATGGAGGCGAATTGGTTGGAAACAAAAATGACAGCTGTAATGAGACACAGGAACATTTTGATTCAACATGTTTATCCCAAATGGAGGATACAGTTCCCATAAAGGTGTCTCCTGTATCTGAGCGAATTAAAGCATTGGAAGCTTTAGCTGCAAAGCAGAATCATTTGGATTGGAGTGATGGAGGACTTTCTCATTTCAGAGATCGCCACCATGGAAAGTCCTCTACTGAAGTGCATGGTATCTCTGCTAATTCATCTGTTAAGAAGGTGTCTACGCTGACCAAACAAGATTCTCCAGAGTCACCATTTGAAATTCTTGGTGAAGCTGGGCGTGGGAATGATTTTGAAGACACAACCGACTGGATGAGGGTGCACATGCCTCCGGCACCTAACTTTAATATCGAAGAAACTAATATTAATGAAGTAAGACATTCTTCTCTAATGGATGGAAGTCTATGTGAAGAGGCAAACAGCCTAGATACAAATGTCACAGATGTTACAGAGGATTTTGTTAATGTACCAAAGGAATTTTCTGACAACCCAACTAAAATAACTACTCATATAAATGAGTTTAATCAGTCCAAGCAAGACAGTGTTGAGGAGGAGTCCGAATTTGATCTCAGATTTTTGCCAACAGCCTACATGTCTGACAAACCAGAGAAATTTGATGTGGATTCACAAAACCCAACAAACAATTGTGAAAGTAAAGATTTGAAAGAAAATGCACCAGCCGCACCTCCTGCTGGATTTGAGTCTGATACCATGATTTCTCTGGCACCTGTTTCCCAGAAAAATTCGAGCCAAAATCAGAAGACTGAGGTTCTAGATGGGGACACAGTGCCTGTGCAGACTGAAGTTGACAGCTCAGGTGACTCTGATGATACAGTAATCGATTATGCATATGATCATTGCAATGTTGCAGACACTGATGCTGTTGATTGTGGATCACCTCCAACTACGCAGGGACCGCTACATGAACCAATAAAACAAGTCATCCAGGTTCCAATAATTAATGTAATTGAGACGGAAGAGCAGGTTCTTAGTGATTATGAAATGGAACATGAAGAGGAAGATGAAGAATGGAAATTTCAGATAACTCAAGAATTGACTAAGAAAGAGGCTTCACCACTTTCTGAAGAGCATTCAGAGGATTTAAAGTCTATTCCTGAGGTTTCTTTAGAAACTAAGGACAATTCTGTCCAGGCTAATGAGTCAGTTTTTGAGAATTCACTCGAACAAAATTTGAAGGATTATATCGATGAAGAAACACTTAAACAGGCAACTTTTGAACCAGAATGTCCTGGTGCAGAGGACAATCAGTCACAAGATTCAGTATCTCAAGATGCAAATGAAATTTCAAGAGAATTTTCCAATGATCCCCTACAAACAAAGATGGAAGAAACCTTAGTTGACCTGCCTACAAGTTTTGAGAATATTTCTAATAGTGTTGAATCCAGCAATATGGATACAAATTTCAATCACATTACCTGTGAAGATCAAGCGTTGATGGACCAGCTAAATTTAGACCAGTTTACTGAGAATAATAATGAAATTAGTAACTTTGTCTCAGACTCCCACCTGGACAATCAGAATAGCATCAAGCTTGCTGAAGTGTTGTGTGAAGAAATGGTCGTTGTTGAATTTAATGAACTAATTACGGAAGACAAGCTTAACTGCAATACAGCACTTGAGCCTTCATCTGACACTTTACATTTTCCTCAGGATGCTCAGTTTGAGGGAGGGAATGTAGATGTTGCGGATGAACAGACAATATCTGGATCAAGCAGTTGTTCCTTGATGACAGAGGAGGATTTCACAACTCCCCCAGCAGCTGTATCGACTTCTGTTCTAGAGGATGCTCCTGTTTCATTATTGTCTTTCCACAATGATCCACCTAGTACAAACACTGAGGTGATTTCTAACATTAGTCCCATTGATAAAAGTGAAGAATCGGTGTTGACTAATCCTGAACAAAGAAATGTCAGTCAGCATGATTCACAGATATCGGCAGAAATCACAAGCAAACATAACAGCTCTGAATTATCCACAATAGAATCAACAGACAGCTTTGTGGAATTTATGAGAGAGTGTTTGAAATCTCAAGTGGACGAGGAATTTAAGCGCACTGATACAGAACACATTAACAAAAAAAACCCATGTCCTCCTATTACCACGAACCTGGAACAGGAAAATGTCATGATCAGTCCTGTAAAGTTGCTTAATAACAACCAAGAGGATGAAAATGAAATCAACATTCAAAACGAACACGTGGCCTCTTCAAAGGATGCACAAATACAACCAGCTGTGTTCTCCTTGCAGCAGTTGCCTGACTCCATTCCCACTGAATTTCCAAATGAATACATATCAGACATTTCTTTAAGCAGAGAGATTGAGGCAATCGATATCTGGGTGGCAGAGGCCTACCACCTCGCAGAGCATGTCTTGGCACAAATACTAACGCACCTGTCAGGTAAATTGCTTTCTTTTTTGGCTGTCAGCCTGCTAATCCTGCATTTAAAGAAAGCCGATAGATTAACTTTATATGTTTTTTTTTCTAAACACCAGCACATAAAATGTTGCATGTATTTACATAACCAACACAAAAATGTTCATTTACTACCCAAAGCAACAGCAAATTAGATTTCAAGTTCATTACCAATAGGCTTGCATAAAGTATGGATGTGTAAAACTCTTTTACTATGTTCAATGAATGGCATGCTATACAAGCCCAACACTGTCTGTGTGTACTTTTTAAAGTAGTATTGTGCATGTTCCTGAAAGGGACATTAGTAATGTTTTTTTTTTTTTTTGGTTTTTAATTTTTTTTTTTATACATTTTTTGAGCATGACCTAAATTGTGGTGTGCAACAAATACCATGTTGTGCCCATTTTAAGCTTGGAAAACAGCACATTTCACTTGAAATGAAGTGTACATATTAAAATATAAGACCGGTCAACCTAAGTGTTTTTCTACTTCTTCACATTTAGGCATGTCTGGGAAAAATAGATTCTTCTGGGAATTTTTGGGGATTGGATTTCCAAGTTAAATTTTAAGTAATTTATTTATATAGCGTTTTTTACAACAGTGTGTTGTCACAAAGCAGCTTTACAGAGTCCAAAGCCTAAACC
>JAOUQT010055822.1:0-10671 GCA_025769995.1 Xyliphius kryptos | reverse complement strand
CATGCCAAACCAGGGGAGGACTTCTCGGGCGCTGGGCAAATACATCGCTGGGCGCCAATCCATCGCTGGGCAACAATGAGTTTAATGTTTAGCAATTCTAGATCAGACTACTTTTTTGGTCTGAGGATGTTTTTACCATCTTAACAGATGATGGTTTTCAAAGTGACTTAAAGAGGTCATTACATTACTTTTATTGATTTTACTTCTTAGCAATTTTTCAAGCCTGAATCGAGAAAGAGGAAACCAAAAGTGACTGTGGCAAAAGCAAATCCCTTTCATTTCTTTGATTTCATAGAAAGAAAGTTTCTGAGTACCAAGGTTCAGTAGAAGTGTTATGTTTATTGAGGGCCTGGCAACATTGAACATTACTGGAAACTTAGGAATTTTTAAAGGATTTGCTAATTAACAGAATTGGGGGTTCGTCTATCAACCTTCTGATCTGTAGTCCAGTTTCACTAAACTAACTGCCTGACTAAGCAAATGAACGCATGGCAGCTTAAATGTGACAGATTAATGTGTGGGGTTAGACTACTGTATACTCTAAATACCGTAACTGTGTTGTTGTTTTTTTTGGACCCACTTATTTGCCTCCTTGCTTTGAAACCCTGCTTGTTGGTGCTGACTGTGGCTTTTCAATTGTTCCCAGCAGTACCTCGTCAACAGAACTGTTATGAGCGAAGCTCTGGATCTATTCGCTGCTTTCGCTGCAGAGAAGTGTGTAAAGGAGAGGTTGTAAGAGTGCAGAGCATCCACTTCCACATCAAATGCTTCACCTGCCAAGGTAAGGAATCATAATGGATGGACTGAATTGGTTTCATAATTTCTCTTTGACACTTTAATTGCTGAAATCTGACGTTTTACGGAACATTTTGTTTTCCCATATATGCTGTATTGAGTCACTGTTTAAAATGCGACCGGTAAGCAGTCACCCAGCACTTCAAGTTTTTTTTTTCAGGGATACATAAATAATGCAGAGCTGGCATCATTCTGCTACACTTTATTTCATTTGCAAAAATTTGGCTTACAATAGTTCTAGCTTATTTAATTTATTACCGACTGAACTTTGCATTACATGTAAATTGACACATACAGGTGCTGGTCATAAAATTCGAATATCATGAGTTTATTTTTGTAATTCCATTCAAAAAGTGAAACTTGTATATGATATTCATTCATTACACACAGACTGATATATTTCATTTGTTGAAGCTAATGAAAATTCCAAATTCATTATTTCAGAAAATTTTAATTTCTGGTTCATTATTGAGGACACCTAGTGCCACACTCTAATTAGCGAATTAACTCAAAACATCTGCAAAGGTTTTAAATAGTCTCTCAGTCTAGTTATGTAGGCTACACAATCATAGGGAAGAATGCTGACTTGACAGTTGTCCAAAAGACGACCATTGATATTGTGCACAAGGAGGTCATACACAATAGGTCATACACAATAGCTCATTGCTAAAAAGGCTGACTGTTCGCAGAGCTGTGTCCAATTACAATAATAGAGAGGTGAATAAATGTAAAAGATGTTGGCGAAAAAAGTGTACAAGCAATATGGATAACCGCATCCTGAGGAGAATTGTAAAAACAAAACTCATTCAAAATTCACAAACAGTGGACTGCAGCTGGAGTCAGACAACCGGAGTCAGATGTGTGCAAGACTATGGTTTCAGCTGTCGCATTCCTTGTGTCAAGGCACTGTTGAACAAGAGAAAGTGTCAGAAGCGTCTCACTTGGGCTAGAGATTAAAATTACTGGACTGCTGTTGTGTGCGCCAAAGATCTGTTCTCTTATGAAAGTAAATTCTGCATTTCCTTCGGAAATAAAGGACTCAGAGTCTGGAGGAAGAGAGGAGAGGCACAAAATCCACTTTGTTTAAGATCCAATGTAACGGTTCCACAGTCAGTGATGGTTTGGGTTGCCATGTCATCTGCTGTTGTTGGTCAATTGTGTTTTCTGTGGTCCAAGGACAATGCAGCAGGCCATCAGGAATTTTAAGAGCACTTCATGTTTCCTGCTGCTGACCAACTTTATGGAGATGCAGACTTCATTTTCCAACAGGACATGGCAGCTGCACATAGTGTCCAACCTGGTTTAGGGACCATGGTATCCCTGTTCTTAATTGACCAGTAAACTCGCCTGACCTTTACCCCATAGAAAATTCATGCGGTATTGTACAGAGGAAGATGCGATATGCCAGCCACACCCATTCAGAAGAGTTAAAGGTCACTATCAGACCAACTTGATTTCTTATAACCCCTATTCTTATAATGCCTAATATGCATAATAGTCCATTTGTGTGGGAACATTGTGGAACAGAAAAATGTGAGTAAAAAAAACACCTAAAAATGTATGAAATGTTGTGGAACTGTTTTGGAAATGTTGTGGAACTTAGCTGCTCCATGAAGACAGAAACTGAAGAACAAGTCTTCAATAACACCAGAAAAAGTCACTAAATTGGTCAATAGTCACTTTTTTTTTTTTTTTTTAAATAGTCACTATGGGGTTTGAAAAGACGTTAAATATAGTGTGACAAAGTCACTAAGTTGGCAACAGTAAACAAAAAATTAGCAGAGCTACTTGGATGTTTTTAATGCTAAGAGTTATTAGTAAAGCAAACTAAAACGTTGGTATGTTAATGAAAGATTACTGGCGGGTTTTTGGCCGTGACTTCAGCTTATCAAAGTTAACTTGGCTTCATAGGAACTAAAGTTGACACTGATCTAAGCTGATTGGAGCTTAATGTAACTCTTAACACTGCTTACAGGAAATCCCAGTACTTTTGTCTCTCTATGTGGCAGAAGCATAGAGGCATGTAGGATGCTGGAAGGGAGGATCCTAAGACAATGGATGCGGTAGTTAGATGTTAACGTGCTTGCTAAAGCTTCCACTAATAATCAGTGAGCAAACTTTATATGCTGGAGCAGGACATGTAGTGAAGAGAGAGACCACAGCAGTGGTGATGGAAGAGACACAGGCTGCTCTATTTACAGTAAGGAAAATAAGTATTTAAACATCCTGCAACTTTGCAAGCTCTCTCACCTAGAAATCATGGAAAGGTCTGAAATTTTCATTCCAAAAACACCCATTCTATTGTGAATAATGGAGTGGTAGCATCATGCTTTGGGGGTGTTTTTTCTGCACATGGGACAGAATAACTGCTTTGTATTAAGGAAAGGAACATCAGGGCCATGTATTGCGAGATTTTGCAGAACAACCTCCTTCCCTCAGTTAGAGCATTGAAGATGGGTCATGGCTGGGTCTTCCAACATGACAATGACCCAAAGCACACAGCCAGGATAACCAAGGAGTGGCTCCATAAGAAGCATATCAAGGTTCTGGAGTGGCCCAGCCAGTCTCCGGACCTAACCCCTATAGAAAACCTTTGGCGGGAGCTCATACTCCGTGTTTCTCCGTGTTTCGACCACCCAGAAACCTGACTAATCTGGAGAAGGTCCCTGCTGCAGTGTGTGCAAACCTGGTGAAAAACTACAGGAAACGTTTGACCTCTGCAATTTCAAACAAAGGCTACTGTACCAAATATTAACTTATTTACTTATTTGCAGCAGTAACACACAAATCATTATTTAAAAAATCATATATTGTGATTTCCGGACAATTTTTTTAGATTGTGTCTCTCACAGTGGACATGCCACTAGGATTAAAATTTCAGACCACTCCATGATTTCTAAGTGGGAGGGTGTTCAAATACTTATTTTCCTCAGTGTATTTGTTTTGATTAAATCTTGTTCTTTTGCTCAATATATCCAGTCTTTGGCCTCATTGTGTTCCGCCATGTCACACTATTATTAGAACTTTTAAGGTTGAGTTCTTAAGAGTATAAAGTTTATTAGAATACAAGTCGACCCGCATTGTACCATCCGCGCATAATTGAGCCCGTGCCAGTATAACGTTGACGGTCGTATTTCTGCCATGCCACCATAAACTAAGTGTTCATGTAGTTAGCATATTGTTAAGTAGACTGTATGACTATGCTTCCGTGACTAAGAACAACGGATAGTACGGATAGTACGAAGGTATCTCAAAGTTGGCAAACAAATGTTATAGCCATGTTGCAAAGTTCAGGAGCAACAGTTTTTTTAATTACATTTTTCCAGATATACTGTATGTCACTGATAGAAACCTGATGTAGGAATTTGTGTAACATTGAAGGTATTGTTGTTTCCATGAAATACATGTGAAGTGGTGGCCATGTTAAGAAACAAAGGGGAATGGGCCTTGTGGTGTGTTTCCCATGGTTGGCTGACTTACTCTTTTATTTAGACTGCTCAAAAAATAAGAACACAATGTAACTCCAAGTAAACCACACTTCTGTGAAATCAACCTGTCCAGTTAGGAAGCAACACTGATTGTGAATCAGTTTCACTTGCTGTTGTGCGAATGGAACAGATAAAAGGTAGAAATTAGAGGCACTTAGCAAGACAACTCCTATAAAGGAGTGCTTCTGTATGTGGTGACAACACACCTTTTCTCTGTTCTCATCCTTTCTGGCTGATGTTTTGGTCATTTTTTGCATTTTGTCAGTTCTCTCACAATAAAGGTAGCGTGAGGCGGTGTCTACAACCCACACAAGTTGCTCAGGTAGTGCAGCTTATTCAGGATGGCACAATGCCAGCTGTGGCAAGGTTTGCTGTGTCTGTCAGCACAGTGTCCAAAGCATGGAGCAGATAGCAGGAGACATGCCAGTACACCAGGAGACATGGAGGGGGACGCAGGAGAAAACATACGCAGCCTCGTCAGGAGCCTACCCAGGCATTGTAGGGAGGTCAATACAGGCACGTGGAGGTCTCATTTTAACTTGTCTTGAGGAATTTCCAGTGAATTTGGATCAGCCGGTCATTTGATTTTCCAGTTTGATTTTGAGTATAATTCCAAATCCAGTCCTCCATGGGATAATCATGATAATGGATAATTTTAATGTTATTTAATTCTCAACGCATTCCATTGCTGCTCTAACTTGCTTCTATCTAAAGTGCCCTATTATGGTGTGTGTTTGTGTGTCTATGTGAGTTAGTGCCCAGGGATTTATTGGCGCCCTGTCCTGGGTGTATCTGGCCACTGCAAAAACCTTTCGTCCCTGATTGGGCTTGTGGAACCCCCACCCTAGTCAAAGAATAAGCACAAAATAATTAGATGAGATAAGATTGTAGCAGCGAGGGAGTAATCATGCATTAGTTTGTAAATAGGAGGTAGTCAGCAGATCAGAAGCGGTAGATATACTATATGTCTTGGAAGCAATCTGAGTGTCAACATCTGTGTGGATGGCGATGAGCTGAGTGCTGAAACACCTGTCTTGTGGATGTGTCTCTGGGTGTGTGCTGCAAAGCAGTACCAATAATTGAGTGAATGCTGCAAAGCTGTTTTATATTTATTATGGCAATAATAGCCCATTTCAGTTTTTCCAGGCCTGCCGCCATCCTTACTGCTGCCAAAACCTTGAATTACTTTTCACCTGGAGGATATATAGCCATGTTGCTGTTATCACTGCTTTATATTATACTGATGCTTCAGACAAGAGGCTGTGGACAGTAGTGTCCCAGGTAGTGGTGGGGGAAGTGCACCTGGTGCTGTATTTTAGCTGGCAGTTCCAGGGGATGGGGCTAAAATACAGAAGCAATAAAAAGGAATGACTTGCATTTAAGGTAGCAGATAAACCATACCTCTGGAACTACCTGATAAAAAATGTCTTTATCAATTGTGATCCAGTGGCTTCATCACATGAAAGGTACTAGAGCATGACTCATCTAGTTCTCCAGTACTTTAGTGGTCCGTAGACAAGAGACATAGAAAATGAAATCTTATGAATATCTGTATAGTTTTCCTGGACAACAAAGAGATGAAGTGGAAAGATAAAGGAGATCTTAGCACATGTCTCCTGCTGCTCAAATAAGTCTTCTGAGTAGAAGACCTCAGTAATATCATGTGTCTTCGCTTGAGCTGTAGTAGAGATCAGATGCTCAGATTTGCCAAAATAATAATCGTATTTATTAAAGACAGGTGTCCCAACTTTAATTCAACCCTTTCTCATTCAAAGCCAGAGAGCGGTTTCATTTCTGATACCATGATTTATTTTGTAGTTGCTGAACATGTGAGATGACGCTGTGGAAGCTCAGTGGTTATGGTGTTGGGCTAGCAATCTGAAAGTTGTAGTTTCCCCTCTCTCCAAGCTCTGGCCTCTTTTAACTAGAAACACGGGAAGCCACACTGGCAGACATTAATCGCAGGCAGGTGTTACCGTTTACCTGATATGCCTTCACCTTCCACAGGCTCTCCCAATAACGCCATCACGCCACAATGTGTGATATCTGACAAGCTATTTTTTCTGCTGTTAATGTAAAATCTTCTTTCCTACAATTAGCTGTGTCTCTTTATTATGAGTAATGCTGAGCTGAGACGGAGGGGTTGTAGAGGTTGTTCTCTTGGGATAATAATAGGCTTTGTTTACGTCTGTCTCCCAGGCAGTCTGACACAGAAATCTGTTAAATAATAGGATGCTCTTGCATCATTTTCAGCCATTTCAGTTGACCATGTAGTTAATTGTTCTCTGATTTCTAAACTCCTATCAATAAGAGAACTTTCCATGAACTTCATGGGAGATCTTCATGGGAGATTTTTAATAGCTTTGATAGCTTTAGTAATTACAGAGTATGCAAAATAAATAATTATGAACCATAATAAAGAGCCCTTTCTTTCCTCTTTTACATCTATAATCACCTTTATAAGTCGGATTGGTTTACCACAAGATTTAAGTGCATCTGTAGGAATTAGTTGTTGCTAGGTGAAGTTAACATTAGAATCTTTCTGCAATTTCTCAAGGTCTCATTCCTATTGTCAATTGAAATACAATAGCAGTATTTATTAATTAAACAGAGATTTAGACATTCATTTATTATCTTCATGTATTATTTACCGCACACTCTACTAGGGTCGCGGGGGGCTAGATTGCAAACCAAATAACCTGTAGGAAACAAGCTGACATGGTGCTGAGAGGCAAAGGTGTTAACCACTAAGCAACCATGCCAACAATAATTAAGAAATACATTTTTACTATGTATTCATTGAAGGAGGATATGCAGACAGATGCAGAGGACAGGGTAAGGTGAAAAAGACTGACTCGTGAACGCTAATTGCTGAGTAACAGGTTTCTGGCATCTCAAACAATCAAATACAGTCGTCTAGTTGGAAAATTACAGAACACAGTTTTATAAAAAACATTGGGAAAATAACGTATTGCAAATCATGCATTGATTTAATCAGATTTAATGACTGGAACTACCTGTTTTATAATCATGGTTATATTTTATTTACAGGACGGAAACACAGACACTTTTCCACTTGTGGGTATTTTAGTTTCTCACCTAGAGTCACCTAGACTTTTACTCACCTGTTGTGAGAAACCAGTGAGACGCACAATGCAACCAAGCTGTAATGCACTTAAATAATAAATCATTTATAGAGCGCCTCCTCCTACTTTCATTAATGTTTTCAGCACAGGGCATTGGTGTTATATTTTATAGTGTAGTTTGATGTGGTGACTGAAATGGCAAATCTGACTAGATATTATTATTAGTAACAATATTAGAAAGCACTGTAGCATAAAAAATTGTCTGCTACAACTAAAGGTTAGGTGGGAAGATATATGTGAAAGGAAATATGACTGTAATGGATTCTTGAGTTTGCTTGGAGGCTATAAAGAAATTGAGCATTCATTTTCTCTCATTTTTAAGGTCAGGAAAATTCATTTATTTTCTGTTTAACCCTATAATAGCGTTACAAGGGGGTTCCTTAAGCCAATCCAGAAAAGAGCGGTGGAAAGATACAAATTCATTTCTGGGCACACACATTTACTCACACAGGCACATACACAATATATTGAGGAAATATTTATAGTGGCAATTTAGAGCATCCAATTCTCCTTGAATCCAGTTTTTGGACTATGGTATAACTGGAGAACCCAGAGATAACCCTCACGGACACAGAGAGAACATGGAACTCGCTTAGTTGGGGACAGACTACCAATATGTCCTCAATAAATAAAAAATGTGTTTTTAAAAAACTATCCCTTAATGCTAAGTGCTATGTCCAAAACATTGTATCATGCTAATTATTAAGATATCAATAGTGATGTTTATAAGTTATGGCTAGATAATTAATTGTTTTTTGTTTATTTGAATTTAGTCTTGTCTAACCTTGCCATACCTATTCTATTTTGATGATTACTTTTTCACATCTTCTTTAGCTCTTTTTTAGGCGCTTTTGGACTATTTTAGATGCAGGACAGGTAACAAAACAATTTGACCAATAACAAACAGAAACCAGTGGGATATTTTTGATCAGCTCTTTTGTGAACGTCCCACCCTGATGTTGTTTTAGTATGAGCCCTCCTCTTTCCTCTTTGGGACATGTTCTTCTTTGCTGTTGTACATGATTGGCCTTTGATCTTTGCTGGAAATGTAGCACTTGTCCTCACTTAGAGCCTCATGCCTTAATTCCTCATCACCTTGGACATTGGTTCTTTAGCCATCTGTTTCTCTCGTTTTTTTGTTCCTCCATCTACAATCTCCTTTCATTACTCTGCCTTTTAAATCCACGGTCCATATCTGATCACCCCAATCACTTCTTCGTCTTATGCACTCTCTAGGCACTGAATTGAGTCCATCTGTAATGGTACTGTAACAGTGCAGGGGGAGGACAGACGAAACCTTTATAAGCTGTAACATTTCCTGTCGACGCTATATATCTCTGTATGGCATAAGATGTTACAGTTTATAAAGGTGGCACACATTCATCAGGTGGAGCAGGTCTGTTAATTACTTCCAATGAAAATCAGAGCCATCACACCATCACTCATCTCAGTGGATCCACAGACATTCCAGGTAAAACCAGCTACACTATAGTATCATCTAAACCTGTGCATTATTTGATCTGGCTTTTTTATAGCAAGTGTTTGTGGAAAATGTGTGTTTTCATAAGTTTTTTGAAATGAGTCAGTCTTACGGATGGTTTTGGGAAGATTGTTTCACTTTTTAGCAGCGGTAAATGAAATGGAGTGAGAATTGGCACACAAGTGATCTGGGATCACCAGGTGACATTCATCACTAGAGCACAGTGAACGAGTTGGAGTGTATTTAGAAAAGATGGATTGAAGGTAAGAGGGGGCAGATCTGGACATTGTCCTGTAAGCAAGAGTCATTACTTTGTACTAAACATAAGCAGCTACAGAGAGGAATGTGTAGTGACATGACTGTGCTTGGGCTAGTTGAATACAAGTCAGGCTGCCGAGTTTTGTGGAAGTAATTGTGGAAGTTTGGAGACCGGCAAGCAAAGCATTAGGATAATCTAGTCGGGATAGGATTAAAGCTTGGACCAGCAACTGGTCTGTTTAATTTTTCTGATTTAATACAGAATGAATTTGTAGGAATGGGCTGTATTTGTGACCTGATCAGATAATTCAAGGTGAGTGTCGTTTGAGAAACCCAGATTATGTGTCAGTTGAAGAAATTGTGAAGCCATCAATTTGGAATGTCAGGTCATGATGAATTGAGGGTTTGGTTAAAATTATAAAGAATTCAGTTTTTGCCAAAGTTGATTTTAAATGACAGACCTTCATCCAAACAGATATGTTGGTGAGGTCGGCAGATATCTGATTTGAAATGAAGGAAAAAGACAAACAAAGCTGTGTGTCATCAGCATAGCATGGTAGGAGAAACCATGTGCCTTAATGATGGAGCCCAGTGATCACATGTATAATAAAAAGAGAACTTGTCCATATATTGAGCCCTGCGGGACTCCAGTGACTACTTGGGGGGTTAGAAAAAGCCCTGTCCCATGACACATTAAAGGTCCTGCCTGTTAGGAGCGAAACCATTCAAGTGCCATACCAGAGAAGCCTAGATTGAAGAGTGGACAATAGAATCTGATGATTTACCCTGTCAAAAGCAGCAAAGAGGTCCAGCTGGATGAGGACAGAATTTTGGAATTAACACATGGGTCTTTGCTTTATTACTTAAATAAATTAATGTTTATTTTGAGAATTTTCTATATCATTAAGAAAAATAAATATGTTAGAAACCCAATACATCTTTCTACAATAAAATATGTAGACTGTACACTAAACGCTCTAAAGTACAAGGTCATTTATTCATTAAAATATCAATAAGGATTCTACTTTGATTGATGTCATTTATTTGGATTACACCAAAAATAGGGTGGGCTGTTTTTGTCACTTTGTGGTTTGAAGGTATTAAAAGAGGTAAAAATCACTCAACCATCCTTGTTTACTGCTTTAACAAAACAAAACTTTACCTGAAACACTCAACTCTTCTATTATATCCATAACTATGAAATTATATTCATGGATTAATGCGGGCTGCACGGTGGCTTAGTGGTTAGCACATTCGCCTCTCAGCGAATTCCCGGTTCGAAACCCTATCTGGGTGGAGTTTGCATGTTCTCCCCGTGTCTGCATGGGTTTCCTCCGAGTTCTCTGGTTTCCTCCCACATCCCAAAAATATGAAGGTAAATTGAATGCTCTAAATTGCCCTGTATAGTGTGTGTATGAGTGTGTGACTGTGAGTGAATGTGTACCCAGCGATGGATTGGCGCCCTGTCCTGGGTGTATCTGCCCAGCGCCCGAGACGTTCTCCC
>JAOUQT010055799.1:0-10672 GCA_025769995.1 Xyliphius kryptos | reverse complement strand
TGAACCCCCCCCCCCCCCCCACCTTCTTTTTTGCAGTATCCTTTCGGAGACGATGCGGTCCGTTTGCTCCTTCGACCTCTGGAGGAGAAGCTGAAGAACAGCCTGCATACATACTGCGGAAAATCCGGTCACATCTTCACAAAGAAATTACAGGAGAGTGTGCTGGCCTTACAGAGTGACAATCACAACGCGCGGTAACCCACTTCAGCAATGCAGCTCGTAAAGGCACTGAAATCAGGTTCCTGTGTCGTTACACAGAGCCACCCGGAGAAATGAGATAAGTGATGGTGTGAGATACTCTGGGATGGCGGCGGGGCTGAGTGTAGACGACACACTCGGTGACGCACTGCACGGTCTGATGACCAGGTGTACACGTAACGGTTAGTTTACCTGTTTCGGGTGATGACTGAGGTTCTTCACAGCCGTAACGGGAATATTCAGCCGACACGAGCGAAGCCAGGCCGATTTTTTTTTTTGAACGAGTCTCATCCGATCCGAATGTTTTATTTGCAGTGTTATGATTTTTACAACCGAGTCAGCGGGGACCTGAGTCGCTCTCGAATCAGCGAGAATTTAATTATGCTCTTAATTACACAGTGCAGGCAGTTCAAAGAGGAATTATTAGAGTCTTACTCCCTCAGATTAACAATGTGCTGTCAGCAGGGTGTAACTGGAATCATCAGAACCCTTCGTTAGATTTGTATAAGGTACCAGATGAAATCTTGGACACGCCTCCTTTTTGCTCCATGTTTTCAGTTCTACTTACCATAAAGATGGACTTTGTAGTTCTACCATAATAATGCATACTGTGTTACTCTGCTCTAATGGTCAGGACCCCAATAGTACCACCACAGAGCGGGTATTATTTGGTGGGTGCGTTATTCCTATCCCAGCAGTCTCTCTTGGGTATTTAAATAAAACTAGAGCAGCACTGCTGCACTAAGACCCCCTCATCAAACAATTCACCATCCAAATTATACCTGCTCGGTGATGCTCCTGACAAAAAGAGGATAGAGAATCAACAGGGGACTAACAAAAACAAGAATACAGATGGACTACAGTCTGTAATTGTAAAACTACAAAGTCCATCTATATGGTAAGAGAATGGACTGGTACTGTGTGTATTCCAGATTTCACTAAATAGACTGCTTAAGATAGTGGCTGATTATGTACTAAAGCAAATATAGTATGTACTGCTCTTCAGTATGCAAGTACATAGTATACACACATCTACATACACACTACATCCCCAATCGTACTAATGAGATTCAGCTCAACATGGCTCTCACTGTATTCATCATAAAACATCGTGTTCTATTACCTACACTACATATTCAGACACACTAATTATTAGTGTGTACTTTCACATATTTTATGATATGGAAGTGTGTCATTTTGGATGTGGCGTGCCGGTGTTTAGATCTCACTGAATAGCCCTATAGAGTTCAAAAAAGACTTTTTTGCTGAATTGAAATGTAAATTGTGTCATCTTTTTGTTTTTAATATTTTCTTACACACTGCCTAGCCAAAAAAAGTCACACACACATATTGGATTGGACCGCCAGTAGCTGTATCCTCATCTCCACAAGATTTCGCAATATTACATTGATTTCTCTCTGAGTTGCAGTCATTTTCCCCCCCAAGATCTTTTTAATGATGAGATTTGGCCCACTGCACAAAGTCTTCTCCGGCACATCCCAAAGATTCTCAATGGGGTTCAGGTCTGGTGTGGTGCTGAACCCACTGACCAACTGCAGTGACCCCAGATCGGAGTTACATCCAGGTGGTGACGTATTTTTGGTTAGGCAATGTGTAAATTCAGTTCTGCAAATTGTTGGGCAAAGCTCAATGTCTCATGTTTGGGACAGGTCTAGTAACGTCCACAATCTTTTAGCCAGATCTTCCAGCAAGCCAATTAGAAAGAACCAAACCACAACTTCTCATAATGTACATGTTTTCATACTATTACCTTTTCATACTACTACCTTAAAATCACCCATCCATTATCCTCCACTTATTCATTTAGGAGGGTCGCGGTGGGGTTCTCCATGCCCATCAGGGGAGAACGTCTTGGATGTTGGGCAGATACATCCAGGACGGGTGCCAATCCATCGCTGGGTACACACTCCCTCCCTCACACACCCACACACACTATACAGGGCAATTTAAAGCATTCAATTTGACCCGGAATCCATGTTTTTGGAAAGTGGGAGGAAACCCACGCCGACACAGGGAGGACATGGAAACTCCATCCAGATTGGGATTTGAACAGGGAATCCCCAGCGCTGAGAGGCGAACATGCAAACCACTAAGCCACTAAAATCCTTTTATTAAAGTAACAGATACATGAAATTCCTAACCTTCATGCTCCGAATGCTTTCTCATCGACTGCAGAAGCCTAAACTGTTTAGTAAAGTTCTAATTTTCAATCGATTCCTTCATCTGTCCACCATGTAAAAATGTACTGTACTGTGTGTATCACATCTTCTTGACGTGCTGGTAAAGTGGTATCAGTCATTGCAAAGCCTCAGGTACCTGTCAGCTCTTAAGGTATGAATGTTTTTGATTTTGTGCGGTATATTTTTGTAGTAAACATTTGTATTCAATCATAGTTCAACATTTTGAACTTCTAATGCTGTTGAATCTGACCAGGTTGTGCTTTTATGCTTTGCAGGATGTTAATAAAGCAATAAGGTACAAGAGAGCGGCATTATCTATATATTTAAAAGGATAACTCCCCAAATCATGGGATCCACACGACAGACACCCCTTTATCCCTGATGGTATCCCACCCCTCTTATATCTTCTTTCTTAACATGCCGGCCGCTTTTCTGCATCAGGTAACTGTTTCTATCAGTCGCCTATAACATGGCTGTACTGTTACGTTTGTTTGCCAACATTGGGATCCATTCAGAGAGGTGATCTCTTGTTCTTAGTCACAGAAGCGTAGTTATACACATCTGGAGTTTCGACGTGATCTGATCCTAAGCGATGATTGATTCCTAAGTAACGAGATACTGGTTTTTCGAACAAACCCCCCCCCCCCAATAAAGAAGTGCTTCTGCAGGTGGTGACCACACACCTTTTCTCTGTTCTCATCCTTTCTGGATGATGTTTTGGTCACTTTGTCATTTGGTCAGTTCTCTCACCATAGAGGTAGCATGAGGCGGTGTCTACAACCCACACAAGTTGCTCAGGTAGTGCAGCTTATTCAGGATGGCACATCAATGCCAGCTGTGGCAGCAAGGTTTGCTGTGTCGGTCAGCACAGTGTCCAGAGCATGAAGCAGATACCAGGAGACAGGCCAGTACACCTGGAGACATGGAGGGGGCTGTAGGAGAGAACATCCACCACCTCATCAGGAGCATGCCCAGGTGTAGTGACACACACACTACTGAGCCTCATTTGAACTTGTCTTAAGAAATTTCCACTCAGGTTGGATCAGCCTGTCATTGGATTTTGAGTAGGATTCCAAATCCAGACCTCCACGGAATAATCATTTTTGACTTGTTTGAAACACTTTATTCATTGAGATCTAGGATATGTATTTTAGTGTTCCCTTTTTTTTTTTGAGCAGTGTACATGCTGAAGGAGCTCTGAGAAAATTAAAGCAAACTTTATGCGATGTCCCAGCGTCAAATTACAGCTCGGCAAACTTAACAGCTAGATACTGGGAACAAGTTTGGTTTCAGGTTTAGGTGCATCAGAGCCATTATCACGTCCATCACCGCTGGTCACAACCACTGAACATTTACAGAGTGGGCTAATGATCTGAAGGTTATGGGTTCAAATCAAGTTACCACTGTGTGTCCTTACCAGGGTTCTGCATCAAAACGGTGTTTGGGCCCCAACCATCAAGTTCCATCGGCAAAATGACCAAATATAAATAATATATTCTAGTTATGGTTATGTTAGAGTAGCAGTTTTTCTGATAAAATTTGTGTTTATAGCTAAACTGTTGCTACCCTTCAGGAATACTTTAATAATGATGAGGTTTATAGTAAGAAACAAAGATACATTCACATTCTGGTGCTGCTCTGAGTAGCTGCCTGTTTCAGTCACTCTGTCTGCATAATTTCCTCCAGGATCAATAATGTGTACCATCTATCTATCTACAATTCCATAAGGTTTATGGTAACAAATATTTCGGTATATTTTTAATCAGAACTACAAAGACTTTCGGCCCTCAAATGAATAAATTGTCTTTTCTCAGCTTTTTCTCCCAAATAAGAACTTCTGCTGTTTGTGTTGTCAGGCCTCCGGAGATGAATGTACCTCCTCCAGGTAAAGCGGTTCTTTCCATGAGCAGTCTGAGTCATGGAGTGATCCGAGTCGACACGGAGGAGAAACTGTCTGTGCTCACGCTGCAGGATGTCGGACAGGTGATGCCAGGAGGTGAGAAATGGACAGTTTCATGCATTTTGTATGACGGCATGTTTGTAACATTGGTAATATAATGTGTGCTACCTGTATTGATCTGTGTGTTTGTGTGTTTAATCGTGAATGCGTGCGCATGGCAGCCTCTGTGTGTGTGGTGCGCCCGGAGGGTACGCCGTTCCTGTGCCGGACAGATGAAGTGGGCGAGATATGTGTGAGCTCATGTACAACGGGCGTGTCCTATTACGGTCTGCCTGGCATCACCAAAAATGTCTTTGAGGTAAGCATCTTGAATCTAAGCCTGTTTTCTTATCATCACTATCTGAGAATGATTCAACACCTAAACAATATCAGTTTTGTTTGAGGTTGTTGTAATGATCAGAGAACAAAGTAAAGATGGCTAAAAATAATGCACAGCAGTAGTTGGACATCAGTGTAATTACATATACGATAAATTGGCCTGATGAAGTAATCTATGAGTGTATAAGTGATTTATTTGGTGTACACACATGGAGGTATTTATCCTACACATTTAATCCATATGTGGGTTAAATACACACGCACATACACACTCTGACTGAAATGAGCATACGTGCCCGTAGCAGTGGGCAGCTTTGTGCCCGGTGAGCTGTTGTGGTTAGGTGCCATATCCAAGGGCACTTCAGTATTAGTATCTGATGGAACCGGGAATCAAACTGCTGGGACCTTCAGATCACAGGTCAGCAAAATAATTCTGGCCCAGATCTGGCCCACATTCCCCATGTTCATCTGGCCCACTTGCTGCGTAGAATGACTGCACTTGGGCGGACCAATACCGGTGGCCAGATGTGGCCAACACATGAACCTGATTAGGGCCACGTGTCGGCCACAGATTTTTCTATTGCCATACCTTTACCAGATGTGGGCCAGATCCTTTTTGGAACATGTGGGCTAAATGCAGGTTTTTAGTTTGTGGACCACCTTTGGGTCACATGCAGTTTGCCAATGCAGTCAGTGGACAAGCGGTGCCAAAGCTCAGCCACATGTGACCCATATCCATATGCTATGTGGGTTAATTATTCCCATTTCAGTGCTGATGCTGTATGAGACGGCTGGCTTTCCATTAGCTCTGTAGTTGTTAGTTGTTTTTATTGATATTTTTTACTTTCCACTCTTCTCACAAATATATATAGTGTGTTTTTATACATATCCTATTTACATTTTTTCCTTCATTTCCCTTAATGAAACCTTCCGAAGGGGTTACTGAAGTTCTATCCCATCTTGGCTCATATCTTATGTCTTAATTAAACACCTACAAATGCCTTCAATTGTAAAAGCAGTTTTGTACTTTTCCTTAAATACAACATCCACACAGAACCTTAAGCAACAACTACAATAATAATATATTCCCATTTTAAGTATGAAAACTCATAGGTTTGTGGTTATGGACCCATTCTTGTGACCCGAAGGTCCCCAGTTGAATTCCCCATTCCAACAGGTACTATGACTGAAGTCCCCTTGGACATGGCATCTAACTCTAATTGCTCCTTGGGTACTGTATACAAGGCTGCCAACTGCTCCGGGCATGTGTTCTCACTTCACTCAGTGTGTATGAGTGTGCTTTACTGCATGGATGGGTTAAATTTGGAGGACAAATTCCTCTGTGTAAGCGCTGTAGGCAAAATAGTTCACTATATCACTTTAAAAAGGATTATAAAAGGTGCATTATAATAACAATAAGTTAAGTTCATATTCATAAAGACAGACTTAAGGTTGATAATGGAAGCAAAGAAGATAAAGGATGTAGAATAAAAAAAAAATATTTTTGAGCTTGAATTATAATTTTTGACTAATTATAATATTTGGCAACTTTCTCTCCATAGACAATCCCATTAAAGTCTTCAGGCTCTCCCATCAGTGATCGACCATACACTCGAACCTCACTGCTCGGCTTCATTGGGCCGGTAAGTTCTACTTGAAAATCTCTTACAAAACACATTTGTATGTCATTATTCTTCTATCATAAGCTCTTGCTTCCATCACATAATGGACATACCGCGGTCCGGACCCAGATGTTGTTCCCTGCTGACACAAACGATAAAATATTGTTTTCGTTTTCACTGATTATTTTGAGTGGCTGAACTTTTATTGTCTTTACAGTACGGGTGTCACTCTGCAGTAAACTCACAGACCAATCGTGTGTGTGTAGTAAGATCACCAAAGGCGCTCCTCTGCCAATATGGGAGTGCGGAGAAAGGCTAAGTCAGATGACGTGCTCTAAAAAAGAGGAAAAAAAGTAAATACTGAGAGGAATAAAAAAAAGGTTAACAAGTAGCACTTTTTGATGCACTTTTTTCCAAAAAGTAATAGGTTTCTTTAATGTAGCTCTTGTTTTTACTTGAAAAGAATATGTTGGGCGGCACCCTATCTGGGTGGAGTTTGTATGTTCTCCTCCGGGTTCTCCGGTTTCCTCCCACATTCCAAAAACATGAAGGTAAATTGAATGCTCTAAATTGTCCTGTATAATATGTGTGTGGATGTGTGAGTGTGTACCCAGCAATGGATTGGTGCCCGAGACGTTCTCCCCTGGATGGGCATGGGGATGGGCATGGGGTAGCCTCCCCACGACCCTCATAAAGGAATAAGCGGAAGATAATGACTAAAGGAATAAAAGAATATGTTTAATTTAAAAAAAATAATCCATTCAGTACTACATTTACGATACTTGTAATTTGTTTTAGAACTACTAGGCTACTTCTGTATACACAAGTAAGAAATTAAAAAAGCTTTCCTTTAACTGCACCCTCTTGAATTCGAATTAAATACCCCTGTTCTATCAGATTGTAACATTTCATGGCATGTTGACGGTGCATGTGTAACCGAACCCAACCTCATGACTCAGAAACCCACTAGAGACGAATAATTTATAAACTGTGTTAAAATAAACATAAGCAAAGCCATTCAAGAAAACCACAGGGCATGTGCATACCTGCATAGGGTATATAATATCTCAGCTGGCATGTTAAGAGGCCTCGGGTGGCGGAACACTCCTACAGCTTCAGAAGCCCAGACTTTATCTCAGAAAGCATGTAAACCCTACATACAAGAAATATAAGGAATCAGGTTGTCCTTGTCTTTGTTCGCTGCTGAAATGTATTTTTCCTTAAACCTTCCCTTCGTTAAACTTTAACCAATTTAAAACAGATGTACTTGTTAACTTGACATCTGTGGGAAACTTAAATGTATGCTTTTAGATAAACCTTGGCTCATGTACTAAAACCATTCAAACTATATTTTATATTGACAAAAGTACTGGAACACTTCAAGAGTGGATTTTGGAAGATAAATCATTTTGACAATCATCAGTGTCTGACCTTATCAGTGATTTTATGGATAAATGGAAACGATTCCAAAAGAAACACTAGTGTAGCAATACTTTGCAGAAGTGTGAAAACTGTTTATTATTTTTTTTTTTTATTGCATTTTATTGTGATTGTTATGCTAATACTACTGTTGTTGTTGTTATTATTCTTATTATTATTATTAATACAGGTAGAAAAATAAGAAAAATGTATTAAATGAAAAAGTCCTACTTGTTTTTCTGTTTCTTGTTATAAAATGCATAGAATTTATGTTTTATTTTGTTCTGTTTTCAGGATGACCTATTGTTTGTTGTTGGGAAGATGGATGGACTCATGGTGGTTAGTGGACGAAGACACAATGCGGATGATGTAGTGGCAACTGCACTGGCAGTGGAACCAATGAAATTTGTTTACAGAGGACGGTGAGCCTCCTGATTTGTATGAAATGATTTGTAGTTTGGTAATTTTTTGTGTGTTGTAATGGACATTTACGTTTGTGTATGTGTGTAGAATTGCTGTGTTTTCAGTATGTGTGTTGCACGATGAAAGGATTGTTGTGGTAGCAGAACAAAGGCCAGATGCTTCAGAGGAGGACAGCTTCCACTGGATGAGCAGAGTTTTGCAGGTAGCCACATGTGCATTTACAAAACAAGTAGTTCTGGTCCTTAAATCGGATTGGCTGATCTGTTTATCAAGCTGTGACATTATTACCAATAACCCACACCTCTGAGCACTTTACATTCAGATCAATGCATGATATACAACACATTATTTTAAACTAGGTACCATAAATGGAAATACAGATTAATATTAACAGCACAACAATTCCTGATGAGCACTAAACCTGTATCTTGTTACTCCGCGATTAATGTTTGCTTTAAAAACCGGACTAGATCACGTCGCCGAAGATCAATTTATTCACGATTTAGTTTAAAATAAACACATTTATGTATTTTTTATATCAAAATTGTGTTTGTAATCATTTTATAAAAGAAATAAGCCATTCAAGGCTGTGCATTATTGTGAATAAATCACGTGAAAGAGATAGAACGGGTAGTACCGGTCCTTAAATTTGATTGGCTGATCTGCTTGTTTAGCCGTGACCTTATTCACAATTACCCGCATCTCTGACCACGTCACATTCGTATAAATGCGTGATATATATTGTTTTCCAGATTTTTTCATAAACTGCACTCTGTAAATTGGCCACAGTATTTGATGGTTTAAAAAAAACCTTAAATCTTTTACCTGTGGTCAGGGCTGATTTAATAAAACGTGGATTATGTTATGAAAGACAAGTTTATTAGTGATTTTGCTTCTAGTCAACGCATTTATGAATCAAAGCTTCAGTTCACTACCATCAGTTCAACTGTGTATATCTACAAGCAACTGTAATACATCTGTAGGCATACTCTGTTAGTCTCTTGTATTCTGTTGACTCTTGCAGTTACACTGATATGTTAGTGCTGTATTTACTGTTAGTTGCTCTGGTACAAGTTGACCAGTCAAGACAGTACTGCTGGATTTTTTAAACACTGGATTGGTGTGTTTTGTGTTAGTCACCCCCTAATCGTTTATTACCTTTTAAAAATACTTGTGCACAGCTGTATACTTTCCCATCATCAATACAAGATTGCATTAATCCATCCATTCCTTATTCCGCTTATTCCTCTACTAGGGCAGCAGTGGGGTTCCCCATGCCCATCCAGGGGAGAACATCTCGGGCGATGGGCAGATACACCAATCAGATACACAGGGTGCCAATCTATCGCTGGGCGCACACTTACTCACACATTCACACACTATATGGGGCAATATAGAGCATTCAATTTACCTGGAATCCATTTTTTTGGACTGTGGGAGGAAACCGGAGGACACGGAGAAAACCCACGCAGACATGGAGAGGACATGGAAACTCCACTCAGATCGGGATTTCAACCGCTAAGCGGCGAATGTGATTCCTGATTTCCGTCCAGAGGAGAACGTCTCAGACGCTGGGCAGATACACCCAGGACAGAGGGCCTATCTATTGCTGGGCACACACTTAATCACAGTCATACACACACACACACACACACACTGTATAGGGCAACTTAGAGCAGCCAAATTACCTTGGTGGTTTGTGTGAGCATAAATGAAACCAGATCCACCAGACAGAAAACCATAAGAGGCAAACAATAGTTTTCTAAGATTTCTTAAAACAAACATAAACTAAACAAAAAAAAAATATTTTAAGTGCTTTGTATTGGGAATGATTCACAACTGCAAGTACAACAACAGCTAAGAAAATTAGTTGCAACTGTCCAAACATTGTGATACAGCGCAGCACTACCCTGCCAAAGCAAAACCAGTTACGCAATGCATTTACTTTTTTATGAGGCAATGCACATTTTCTGTTTGTACAAGGCCAGTGTCACTCAAATGGTCACTTTCTGTTTGAAAGTCTGGAGCCACTTTACAGCATGGATTAACATTATTTTGCTGTCGTGTTCGTCTGTGCGTTAGGCGATCGACAGTATCCATCAGGTGGGTGTGTACTGCTTAGCCTTGGTACCTGCTAACACACTTCCCAAAGCAGCGCTTGGTGGGATTCATGTCTCGGAGACGAAGCAGCGGTTCTTGGAGGGAGCGCTGCACCCCTGCACTGTTCTTATGAGCCCTCACACATGCATAACTAACTTACCGAAACCTCGTCAAAAACAGCCAGGTACATATTACAGTGCTTTATATTACCATTTATTTATTCCATGTGTTTTCTTTATTGACCTGCTTACATCATGTGTTAGAGGTGGGTCCTGCGTCAATGGTTGTGGGAAATCTGGTAGCAGGTAAACGAATCGCTCAGGCCTGTGGAAGGGATGTCACTCAGCTAGAAGATCATGATCAGGCATGTAAATGCTATACATATATGTATGTATGTGTGTGAATGGATATACTGTATATATGATAAAGTA
>JAOUQT010055789.1:0-10673 GCA_025769995.1 Xyliphius kryptos | reverse complement strand
TAAGCAATAATCATCAACATTAACAGAAATAAACACTAGAAATAGATCACTGTGTTTGTAATAAATCTATATAATGTGTGCATTTCACTTTTTGCATTGAATTACTGAAATAAATTCACTTTTTGGTGTTATTTTAATTTATAGAGATTCACCTGTTTGCAGATTTTCTGGGGTTACTGAATGGCGCAGCCTCCATTGTAGTTATTGTCTACTAGGAATGTAGTATTATGTAATATGCAATGTAATAGGCTGCTATTTTATTAACATATAAAAACTTAAAAGGTTCAAAATTAGAAAAATATTTTTGTACATGTATAACAAAACAATAGTAATCATTTACCACTGTGCTTATAAATAGAAATATAGATAGAGAAACAGCTTTCCAAGCTAATTTCCATTATTTACATAATAAACAAACTGTCAAACAAACAAGAAGCATATCACATCTTACCCTGATATTTCTTCATTTTCTTTTAAAAAGCTTTCACATCTTTTAATCACGACGTCTTTCAGACTCTGTACGGACGCGCCAGAGTTGTTCACAGATACAATTACTCCCAAAACAACAGCCAGAACAGCCACAAACACGAGCACAGCGACTCCGATAATAAGTAAACATCGTCTTCGTTTTCTGCTGGAGTAATCTACAACATCTTCTCGCTCCATATTCACTCAAAAATTCCTATATACCGCGGAGATTCACTACTACTGTATTCCAGCGCTTACTTAAGTTCCAAGCCTCCTCCCCACCTGACTGTGTCTGAAATAGCATCCCGCTCTTTATTTAATGTTCTATACTGGGGAGAGGGGGAGCTCAGTACCCACGGGCATTTTCCCCACTTCCTGTTTTCAGTCACCTCACATTTCGGAGGCATGCCCCCGCAGAGTTTGGAGCACCCGCACAGCTGTTAACTACTCCGCACGCAGGCGGCGATCCAGTGCATCGTTATTTATATCTGGATGAACTCTGCTCTTTTGCCGCATTTATCTGTTTCTTAGTTAAAATGCGAGGCATCTACGCAAAATGCGTAAAAGTAACCGGGTACCTGATAAGGTAATTTTCATGTCGCTGAACCCCCTGTAATCTCATCAAGGTCAACTTGGCCCGCACGTACGGCCTGAAATATACACTTCTTCTTCATCATCTTTCGGCTTTTTCCTGTCATCAGGTGTCGCCACAGCGAGTCCCTCGCATTATGATCTGACACGTGTCTTACACCGGATGCCCTTCCTGTCGCAACCCTCACCCCTTCGGGCTTAAGAATGGACAATTTAGCTTTTCCAATTCACCTATCATGCATGTCTTTGGAATGCTTCCCACCCGGGGCTCTCTTTGGGATAGGGCCCTTAAACTGTCATTCATTCATTCATTCATTCATTCATTATATTTCTCTTAATCCACACAGGGTGGCTGTCCAGCAACTCTGGTTGCAAGGGCAAAAACACCAGACAGGGCAACACTCCATCATAGGGCACACACCCATTCACAGTCACACACATTCCAACACCACAGGGTCATTTTAGAGACACCAATTAACCATAGCATGCCTGTGTTTGGAATGTGAAGCATGTGATTGGAAACCGGAGCACCCGGAGAAAACTCATGTGAAGAAATTTTCCAAATTACCCAACACGGGGATCGAAAGCGGGTTCTACTTGCTCTGAGGTGACAGCACTGTGCTGTCCCCATTAATTTAATTAGCTTTTTTATTTTTCATTCTCTTATTACAGAATAGTAATATATTGTAGCACCCGCCAATGTGGATTAGGAGTATGGGCGTGGCCGGAGCTTCCCAGCAGGCAGTGTGCTGGACATTAGTTAAAGTTTCTTGCTCTATTTTATGTTATAATGTGTTTAGTTAATAAAAAGAGATGTGTTGTGTGAATGTTTATGTTTAGGTAGTTCATTTACTGCATGTTGCTTAGGGGAATTAACTGGGTTAAGGGGTTTTGAGAGTGTCTGATTGCAATCTTTATTAAATAGACATGAATAACAGTATAATTTATTTATAATAATTTATCATTTATTCTGAGAATTCAACCATTTCTCTTAAGGGATGTAACCCCTCTACTAGTTTAGTTCCTTTTCATCTCAAAACTACACTACAGCATTTCTCTCCTGGCTAGTCTTCCTATATTTAGAATGCAGTAACTTTACTTGTATTCTTCTTCTTCATCATCTTTCGGCTTTTCCCTGTCACCAGGGGTCGCCCCGGGGTCCTAAATTCAGCTAGGTCATTCCCTTGATGCATACTACTGCATCTGCATCAAATATAATTCACTTATGTTGGCCTTCAAAGACAAATATGGTCGAGCCATTTCCAACCAAATGATAACGGTCAATGTCTGATGTATACACAAGATCTACAGTCATTAAATAGGGTTAAATTTGACCCCATCATCATCCAGAGCAAATGAGAGACAAGCCTCCAGACCTTTCTCTGTACTGGCACCAAAGGTGGTGGAACACTCTCCACTTGAATGTCTGAGCAGCAGAAATACTTGCTTTGTCCATATGCCTAATGCAGACCTCATACTTTATGGTGTATTTAATTCAGATATAACTTTGCCCCTAGTTAGCTCTCATATGCACTGCTTATCACTTAGTGATTCATTTTTACTGTGTCTTGTTTGTCAGAGGTTTGGCAAAGTGTACGAGTGCTTTTGTGTGGTAGGGCATTTTCTTGCCAGAAATTGTGACTGTCTTTTATCCTTAATCATTAAATCATTAAATCATTGAGTTAATGTAAAATAAATCAATTGAGATAAAATAAAATACACACCATAATCATTATTTCAAATTACTTCAGTGAATGATATGGTATAAAATAATAAGTCTTGCATCTGACCCATTTAGCAGATAAATATCTTAAATGAAACGAGAGGTGTTTAAAAACAAATACATACAAACATTATAAGCAATAATATTTAGCCTGAACGGTACTTGAGTAATTAATGATTAGCTAACCCTTATACTATCTAACATAACCTTCAATAGTAATTAAATATTAATAACATTTATCTATAGAGCCAACTGAAAGCAGAGAAGTATGAAGACGCTAAATATTGACTATATATAATCAGCTATAAAATAAAGATACACAGAATAAAACTGTGTATTTGAAAGAAAGCATGACACTTTTCAGAATACTTAAAAATAAAATAGAAACTATTCTGACTAACTGATTTTTAATCTTGGCAGAATGCCATGTAGGAGTGAGAACACTGCAATTCATGCCTAGTGTAAGTCTTCTGCATTTTCACAGCAGTGATGCCATGTGGACATGTGTGACTTTTTTTGGTTTTATCCAGTGAGAACATCTGGTCTCCTGTTCTCAGTTTCCAGCATTCCAAATGCTTGTTTTTGATCCCTCTGGAACAATTCGGTTGTCTCTCAAGAACTGTTTCTTCCTCTGTGTCTTTAGTTCTAAAAAATAATAAAAATCCCAAAAATCAATGTGTCTAAGCTGTCAACTGTACAACTGTGTAAATTGTAGTTACTCCCTAGTCTGTACACATATACAGTTTCTCTGATATCTTTCAGTGGCAGCACGGACACTGTTTTGGTGCATTTGGCTATGTCCAAGCTACTACTGGGAACATCCTGTGGACCTACACACCCGCACCACTACACACATTTGTATGGACTGTTTAATCTGAGTCTTGTTTAATTTCTCAAAGTTTCTTCCTCTTATCATGTCAGGGAGTTTTTCCTTGCAGTTTTCTGGCTTGCTCATTAGGGATAAAAATGCAATTATATAAACCTCATGAGTATATCCTGTATTTTATTTCTGTAAAGCTGCTTTGTGACAATGAGCCATTGCAAAATTGTTATATAGATAAAACTAAACTGAATTGAATTATCAGGGTAGCCGAAGCCTACTTGATAAGCCGATAAGATGGCTTGTGACCAAACAGATGCCAGTTTGTTACCCACTCTGGCAAGTAACTTTTATGGTTGAGGTGCTTATATGCAGGGCAACTGGGGCACTCAGTTGCTCCCCTGATGCTTCAAAAGGGGGCTGCCCACTGCTCTGAGCTCACTGCACTCAGAAAAGAATTTCCCTATAGATCAATAAAGGTTTTTTTTCTTCTTCTGTTACTTTTTCTTCTTCTTGCTATTGTTATTATTATTATTATTATTATTAAGTAGCTGTAGCTGTTTTCGAATACTGACTTTGAAAATCACAGTGATAACTGGCTAGGCTTTTAACACCTTGTACACTGACTATCAAATCACCACACTTTAAACTGATTAACCAATCACCACGCTGCCCACTGACCAGCCAAGAAGCATTCTGAAAAGTAAATAACATCTTATCAACTGACCATATAATCAGCAGGCAAATGAAAGAAGAGGCATATTTTCCCCTCCCTATTTAAAAATTAAGTTATTCACAGTGTAATCAATTTCCTTTCTTCCTTAATTATAAAGGCATTCAGATGAAACTTGTGGAATGACTATCATAATCATTACTGTACTTGGGTGGTACAAGCAAGCAGATAGGTAATTTGCTTGGGTATTAGCACTGTTGGAGAAAAGCTCTTTCCACGTGTGATCAGATGGTGAACTTTGCTTAAGCCATGTGGCACAACTCTATTAACCCCCTGGGGGGTAAGAAGAGAGCCACCAGATTAAATGAGTCTATCAGAAGATGCAGGGTCAGTAGCCAATTAAACAATTGCGTTTAGGACCCTGGATGCTTTAAGTGGCTGTAACAGGGAAGCCTTATGCTCCTACTACCAGCAGGCCCTAAACCTTTACCTTAAGGATGAGTAAGTGAACAGGGATTGCCCAGAAGATGTCAAATCATTATTGTATACATATATTCGGCTAGACTCTCTTATTACAAAATCTTCAGTTTTATTCAAAATATCTGATTGTATTATCTACTACAAATTAATAAACTATACAATAAAAACTACTATATCTAATGGTTAGTCTACATTTTATCCCAAGGTTTCCTTCAGGGTGTACTAATTTTTACAACATGGTCATGAATGAATTTGTTAAGAAGATTACTTTGTTTCTGTGAAAATTAATTGCATTCAATGGATCGCACTTGTGGAAGTATCTTGTTGTATAGGATCCCACAGAAAATATTGATTCTAAAATGAAAAGTCAAGTTTTTCGGACACATCTGTTGGGGTGTACTTATTTATGTTGAGCACTGTATATATAAAGTAAAGTAATTTAAAAGTGTTAAACAAAACAAATTTAGTTTTAGATTTTAGAATCTTCAAAGTAGGCAATGTTTGCTTTGATTATAGCTGTGTACACCCTTGGTATTCTCTCAGTCAGCTTCAAGAGTTAGTCACATATAATGGTTTTCCAACAGTCTTGAAGACGTTCCCAGAATTGCGAAGCACTACAGCTGTAGATTTTGGTTTGTTTAACACTTTTAGGTTTACTACATGATTTCTTATTCCTTCATCTGGTTTTCTCCAGGTGCTCCGGTTTCTTCTCACAGTCCAAAGACATAGGTGTTAGGTAAATTGGAGATGCTAAATTGTCATTAATATGTGACTTTGATTATGATATAAGACTTGTGTATGAGTATGACCGTGTTCCTGTCATTAGAATAGAAGCTAGTGCTGAGGATGATGTTAAACAATAAATAAATAATGTATTCCTTCATAGCTTGTATATACACGTATAAGTTTGTGTGTGTATATATATATATTGCCTAGGTCACATGGAATCCTTATTGACAAATGTGGGGTACCCGAAAAAAAAGTTGCTAAAAAAAATCCCTGCTATAGTGAACCTGTTTTTAATTTCAACCCACAAGCAAATCTGTTCAGCCGAAGCTACACAACAAAACACTGGGCAGCTGGACATGATTTACAACCCCTCCCCAACTACTTAAATCACTAGATCGATATCCCAGAAGTTGAATTGAGTTAATGTAATACTCTGATAAAAATGTACCTGTAATCTTTTTTTATGGGGAAATCTAATAAAAATATATAAAATATATGATATTCATTCTGATCTTCATTTTTTTATTGAAATAGTATTGTACATTCCAAATTGTTTTCTCATAAAATTGCAGATGTTTTCTCATACCTTTATAATACATTGTCATGGGGAACACAGAAATTGCTTCACAGCAGCTGACAAAATTCACAGATGTTGTTTATTATGTAACTGATTGAGAAGTGTATTTATCTCTTGTTTTTGTTGCACATAATTAATGCTATATCCAGCTAAGTTTGGCTAAGTATCGATGCTCACCCCATAATGTTTTCTTTATTCTTGTTTATGGGAGTGTGGATATCTTAATCTTTGCTGACTCTGCAGTCTAATGTGGAAATATCAGTTGTTGCCTCAGTGACTACTGCTTCCATAACTTCACCCATTGACAACATTGTAATGAGAATGTTGAACAGTATTAACAAATGTTTCATAACTCTAGACTTTCACAGAATTACATTCATTTAATGATGCTACTTCACTGCCTCTTGCAGCTACAAATTCCCTTTAAATTAATAGTGTCATCCTGAGTAACCCCACACCCCTGTTTTAAGTAAGGTAAATTTAAAGTCTGTACTTCAGCTTACTGGGTGAGTTATGGAAGCAGTAGTCACTAAGGTGTCAACAGCAGACTGCAGAGTCAGCATGACAGCTAAGAGGCCATCAGTCGCATAGAAGTTACCCTGGGGTCCTGGGGAGGGTAATAATGGTCTTGAATTTCTTCTATTTTTAAACAACTTGTCTGATGGTGAATTTGTGGAGTCCAAATTATTTCCAAACTATTCCAGCCTGATGAACATCAACATCATTTTGTCTAATTTGTTTAACTGGATTTTATTTATCTACATTTAGATTAGATTAGATTAGATTAATTTGATTCATATATTTTATTCGCTTTTGTGGTTTTTTGCTTTAAATAAATCTCCCTTCTGTCCTTTTTAGTGTATTTTTGTATATTTGGCTTGAAACCAAAAGATTACCAGTTAGATCCCCACTACAGGAAAGTCAAATCTGAAGTGTCACTGAACAAGGCACCCTGTGCGCCTCAGTAGGGGGCATCACACTGATACCGGTGCCCTAGGAATTTTCCACAGTCCAGATGCATGCACGACCATCACCTTGTTAAAAATAACTGATTCATTTTCTTTTCCGCTTAATCCACATCTTGTTGGCGGCCAGCCGATGCCCACCTGGCAACTCTGGGTGCAAGGGCAGGAATAACCCTAGAGAGGGCGCCAATTCATCATAGGGCACACACAATAGGGGGCACTTTAGAAACACTAATTAAACTAACATACATGTCTTTGGACCCGCTCAAACCCGGAGAGAACATGCAAACGACACAGAGAAAAATTTTTGGGTCATCATGAAGTCCTTATGGGAACTGATACATTGCATAGACTAAATTGTGCTCCCTCTAGTGCATGCGTTTTGTGCTTGGATTAGGGCTAAAATATATAGTATAATCCCAAAGCCAGGACAGCTCGGGGCCCCAAGCAATTGCTTGTTTGCTTGCCCCATAGCAACGGGCCTGATTATAGACAGACACTGCGAATTTAGCCCATTTTTTAAGAATGATTCGGTCGTATATGATTGAATTTCACAACCTGTTCTTATTTTAAATTGATCGGCTGACATTCGACATGCAGTGTAAGAGGAGAATTTATGTCTAATTAACTGCCTGTTAGTATCCAATTAAGCAGTCGACTGGGTAGATTTCTGACATTAAGCCGATAATCGCAAGTATGATATTTGCCCTCGCTAACATGGCGAATATCCTAACGCATCCAGTTCAGATCAACTTAGTTTCCGGTCAAAGGATATCACGTGATTAGGTTTGCGACCCAACCGTTATCACGTGACAAGCCCCGTTGCATTACCAAAATTCCTTCCCTGTAAAGGAGGGGGACGAAATAATGGCGGAAACATGTGGTCAAATACTCTTGGGGTCCGGGTTAACTGTTCTTTCCCACCCTCTTATGTACGTCAAGGTGTTGGTACAGGTAAGTTTCATTGCTGCGGAAGTTATATGTCTTTATTTAAACTCTTTAACCCGTCTGATTTTTTTTCTATGAAGCCGAGACGTTGATAACTAGCTAGGTTGCTATTAATAAAGGTTAGCTAACATATCGGGCAATATATCGTTTAAAATCTAATACAGAGTCGTTTGGTTAAACGTGACATATATTTAAGTAAAGAGTGAAGCATTTGGGGTAGCTGTGTTTGCCTACAAACCATGTCGCTGTCATTCAGTAATACTATAGCAAGGTTACGTTGTGACACTTAAGGTTTCCGTTTATAACGTACTGTATTTTACGTAGTAGGTAATAGATAACCGTTGGATGTACACTCCCCGTAGTGCACTATGCAGTCCGGAACGCGTGATTTGCTATTTGTGTCCTTCTTATCAGCCCACAGGTCAAGTGTGTACAGTGTTCAGTGGCGATTCTAGAGTGAGTTGGGGCCCTTTTAACTAGCATTCATTACCACTATGTTGCAAACACCAACACAAATTAGCAAGCATCTAGTTCCTAAAGTGTATATTATTATCATCATCATCATTCTTAAAAGGTAAGCAGCGATTGTAGTTCAATGATATACAGGTGCTGGTCATAAAATTAGAATATCATAAAGTTTATTTTTTTCAGTAATTCCATTCAAATACTGAAACTTGTATGCTATACACATTCATTATACATAGACTGATATATATTTTAAGTGTTTATTTCTTTTAATTTGAAGATTATAACTGATAACTAATAAAAAGCCAAAATCAGTATCTCAGAAAATGAGAATATTACTTTAGACCAATACAAAAGAATGATTTTAAGAAATGCTTCCTAACTGAAAAATATGAACATGAAAAGTATCAGCATATACAGCACTCAATACTTAGTTGGGACTTCTTTTGCCCAATGTACTGCAGCAATGGGGTGTGGCAAGGAGTCGATAATTCTGAGGCACTGCTAAGGTGTTATGAAAGCCAAGGTTTCTCCGATAGTGGCCTTCAGCTGGTACTGCATTGTTGGTTCTGGTGTATCACATCTTTCTCTTCAAAGTACCCAATAGATTTTCTATAATGTTAAGGGCAGGTGAGTTTGCTGGACAATTAAGAACAACGATACCATGATCTTTAAACCAGGTACTTGTAGCTTTGGCACTGTGTGCAGGTACCAAGTACTGTTAGAAATTTAAAATCAGCATCTCCCAAAGTTGGTCAGCAGCAGGAAGCATGAGGTGTGCTAAAACTTCCTGGTAAATAGATGCATTGACCTTGGATCTCGGAAAACACAGTGGATCAACACCAGTAGATGACATGGCTTCCCAAACCATCACTGACTGTGGAACCTTTTAAACTATACTTTAAGTGATGTGGATTCAGTGCCTGCCCTCTCTAACTCCAGACACTGGGATCTTAATTTCCATTTCCAATTTGCGACAGCTAAAACATATGCATGTCTTTCATATGTCTGTGCATGGTGGTTCTTGAAGCACTGACTCCAGCAGCATCCAGTCTTTGTGAATCTTTTCCAGGGTGCGATTATCCCTATTGTTTGTGTAATTATTTCTACTTTATCCTTTCACCTCTCTATTAATGTTCATGGTCACAGAGGTCTGTGAATAGCCTTTCTCTTTAGCAATGACTTTTTGTGTCGTGCCATCCTTGTGTAAGGTGTCAGTTTGTTGTTTTTTGGACAGTCAGCAGTTTTCTCTATGATTGTGGAGCCTATAGAACTAGATTGCATGACCATTAAATGGCCATTGCAGGTGTTTCGAGTTAATTAGCTGATTAGAGTGTGGAACCAGGTGTCTTCGATATTGAACCTTTGCATAATATTTTAATTTTGCGATACTGAATTTGGATTTTTTATTAGTTGTCAGATAGATATAAATTATCAAATTAAAAGAAATAAACACTTGAAATATATCAGTCTGTGTCTAATGAATGCGTATAAAATACAACTTTCACTTTTTAAAATTGAATTAAGGTAATAAATCAACTTTTTCATGATATTCTAATTTTATGACCAGCACCTGTGTGTGTGTGTGTGTGTGTGTATGTGAGTATGTATATACTGTTTGTATGTGTGTATATATACTCACATGTATCTATTACTTGATCTGCATTAGTTTTACTTGAGAATAATTGCTTCGTACACAAAAATAAAGCCATCAACATTTTACTTTTCATTGTCACTGGACTACTGATGAGCTAGAGTAATAAACTAACATAAACAAAGGTCTAACACACACCTAGAGACCTGGAGATCCACTGATTACATAACGGTACCCTTTAGGGTAATACACTAGCAACGTGGAAAAGAACAGTTTGAGATCTTTTCTTCTCAAGAATCCAATGATCGTTGTCAAGAAATGATACTGACATCAAAAATGCACAAGACCTCACAAAGAAAAGACAGAATTCCGATAAGATTTAAATAAACAAGAGAATTAAGTTAAAATACAGAACATAATATTCAAAACAGGTGAAGACGATCATATAGATTGACATCATATACAGATTATTGAGAGAACAGACTGGACAAAAGATAGAAACTAGTATCTGTTTATGCAAAATCACATACAGGGGTTAGACAATGAAACTGAAACACCTGTCTTTTTAGTGTGGAAGGTTTCATGGCTAAATTGGACAAGCCTGGTGGCCAATCTTCATTAACTGCACATTGCACCAGTA
>JAOUQT010055788.1:0-20940 GCA_025769995.1 Xyliphius kryptos | reverse complement strand
CCAATCACAACACACCAAGCGCCCCGCATCATCCCCGCCACTCTACCTCTGCACCAATCACTACATACCAAGCGCCCCGCATCATCCCCTCCACTCTACCCGTGCACCAATCACTACACACCAAGCGCCCCGTATCAGCCCCTCCACTCTACTCACCCATCAATCGCTATACCGTTTGCCAACAGTGTGCAAAGCAGTAATCAGAGCAGAGGGTGGCTATTTTGAAGTCACTAGAACATAAAACATGTTTTCAGTTATTGCACCTTTTTTTGTTAAGTACATAACTCCTCATTTGTTCATTCATAGTTTTGATGCCTTCAGTGAAAATCTACAATGTAAATGATCATGAAAATACAGAAAACGCATTGAATAAGAAGGAGTGTCCAAACTTTTGGCCTGTACTATACACACGGCCATCTTTAAAATGACATCCAATGAAGACAGAGACAGAGAACCACAGGAACAGAATCTAGAGAACAATACAGAATCTCTGAGGCCGTTTGAAAAAACACAAGATGGAACTAAACAGTATAAAAACAGTGTTTCTTTAAGGATGTTTGGGTTCAGTCTCTTAGTTACTGTTCTTCTTTCCGTATATTCGTGTCAGTAATTTATCTATTTTAATCACAGTGTTCATGCCTGTTTATTCCTCCTGACACCTTGCACATGATACAGGTCATATAATCGATGCTATACATAAAAATAGCTTGTGTAACTGTGTAGGGGGGAGGGGGGGGGGGTGTTTAAAAGCTTCAGAACTGCTGACAGTCAGACTTCTCCCCGCTTCTGTGTCCTCATTCACTCCACATCCCACAAACTGCCGCTTCCTGCCCAGTGTAGGAAATCAATATGATCATTCTCAGCGCCGTCCTGCTTGTGAAACAAGAAACTATTTGGGCTTGGCTGTGTCTTTATGTAACCACAACTCTCTCACCGGTTTTGGGCATTTTTAGTGTATTGGTTTAAATCTTCACTGTTCGGAATTCATTAATCAGATTAATACGTCTGTTGAGATTTCTTCCCACAGCAGTGATGAGGCACGAAGAGAATTCCAATTCCCTAACATCATGAAGGGTGACTGGTTTCCAATTGTCACTGTGCCACTGCAGACCCCTGAGCAAGAGCCTTATAACCCTCATAACTTTGTGCTTTGACCCCAAAAATCAGGCGGCGATCCTGCAAATCACTTTGGATTTTAGCATTTATAATGTGGTATACTGCAATGTAATGTACTTCAATTTTCTCCTCACAGCACAAAAGTGGCTATTGTGACGTTTGCATGTTCTCTGTTATGAGTTTCAAGTCCAGAATTGGATCAAATTTGGATCAGGGAGGAGTTTCCATGTTCTCCCCGTGCCTGTGTGGGTTTACTTCTGGTTCTCTCCCACAAAAAACATGGATTTAATGTGAATTGGCTGCTCTAAATTGCCCCATCTAAATTGCTTCTATATAGTGTGTGTATGTATATGTCCAGCGAATTGATTGCTTTGTCCTGGATGTATTTGCCCTGCACTTAATATGTTCTCACCTGGGTGGGTATGGGGAATGGCAACATAATACTATGAAAAACATGGATTCAAGGTAAGTTGGCTGATCAAAATCACCATTATTCTATTTGCTCTCTTGCTTCTATATAGTCTGTGAGTGAGTGTGTGCCCAGCGATGGATTGGCACACTGTCCTGGGTGTATCTGCCCAGCAGCACCTGAAACGTTCTCCCCCCAAATGGGCACAGAGAACCGCCCTGTGACTATATCAAAAACATTTAAACTGCCTTTATATATTGTAACTGAGTATACCAGACAATAGTTTGGCACTCTGTCCTGGGTTCATCTGCCCAGCGCCCAAAAACATTCTCCTTAGGATGGGTATGGGAAAGCCCTATCAAAACAATGTTGACCATATGGACCCCCGTGACCATATCAAAAAGATGGATTCAAGGTGAATTGACAGATTTAAATTGCCCATACAAATTGAGAGCGTGTGCCCGTCAATGATTTGACGCTCTGTCTGCACAGCGCCTAAAACCTTCTCTTCTGGATGGGAATGGGAAACCCTTCCCCCGACATGTAGAATCTTCTAGATCATGTACCATATGAAATGCTGTTCTCATGTAATAGCAGCGAATGGTCCTAATGGGTCAACCAATCACAATCCCAGCCATACATTAAACCATATACATTGGCTTCTTCTTGGTCCTGTGCCTTTTGACGGTGTTGTAGCGAGGAGACACCTTTGTGATACATTTTAACCAATTGCAACCAATCAACATCCTGATTCGAAGCATTAGAGAGCGAGATGCATCTAGTATTCCATCAGAAAAATGAAATAGTAAGAAATTGAATCAAGCCCTTATCACAGCTGGGTGGCTAGTGTGTGTGTGCTTACAATTTTCTGGTGCAACAGTTTCACACAGCTGATGACATTTTTGCTATGCGTGTTCCCAGCATGCCTCTTACCGTGAGACAGTAGTTCAGCTGTAGGAGGGCCAATCAATCATACTGCATTAAACACTTTATATCACATCTTTATATCTAAGACACCTGAGACACCGCATTATAAAGGGTTCTCTCTATTCACTGAATATAAATCAACACATGAGGATTTGGATAATACGATATTTTGGGTAAGAAGCACATATGATTTATCCACTGAGATGTACATTCTTAATATTATTGATTTATTGTTAATGAAACAAAAGCAGAATAAATGAATGTACCTGCCATGGTTGAGATTCCGAGGATCACACCTATAGACAGCTCAATGTGAGTGCCCTGTGAAGAGAGACAACGATTAATGGTGTAGAAATAAGGTGACTTTCAATGCTTAATTGATTATTCTCTTGTGAAGGTGAATATTTATAAGGAATCTATACTAATAAAAGGCAAAGCCCTCACTGACTCATCATTAATTCTCTCACTTCCCAAGAACCTACAAGGCTGAAACTTGGCTCTGTGATTCCAAATCAAGTGCTTGGAAAAACTAACAGGGTCTCACTTTCCTATATTCGATTGATTGTTCACTATCGCATTCGAACCCAACACCTCGGATGTATCGGGGTCTTGGTAAGCACACACGGAGCTGAAACTTGGCTCTGTTATTCCTTATCGTGTCTTTGGAAACCTACTGATAAATTTCTGTAAGGAAGCAACTGCGTGGTCACCATAGTCCCAACTCACACTATAGTCATTCCACATCTTCATTTCAGATTTGTAATTGCCCCAAAACTCACTCTATAATAATAATATGTTCATTTGTAATATTTAAATTCCAAAGCCATCACTCATTCAATCAGAATCAGAATACTATTGATCCCTGAGGGGAAATTGCAGATGTTACAGTTGCTCAGATTGCATAAGTACAATTATATACATATACATATATATATATGTATATAAGAAGGATAAAGTAATAAAAGTCAAAAATATACGTACACTCTTAAAGTAATGTGGCAAATGCAGTGGTGACATATATTGCACAATTTATAATATAACTATGTGATGTGTTACTTTTTTGTATTGCACATATTAAAACTATATAGTATATATAATTGCTATTGCACAGCTTGCAACAGCAAAAAGGATTGCACTCGCCACCACAGACTCATAAACAATCCTGACCATTGTACTGAAGATGTTAAAGGACCTTAAAAGGACACCTCAAAAAGTAGAAACGACTTTGCCCCTTCCTGTAGAGGGTTTCTGTGTTTTTATCCCAGTCCAGTTTATTGTCTATGTACACTTCCAGGCATTTATAGTCCTCAACCGTGTGCACACTGACCCCATTGATGGACACAGTGGTCACCGGTGCCTTGGTTCGTCTCAGATCCACTACCAGCTCCTTTGTCCCATTAAAGCTGTAGCTTGCACCATGTGACAAAGTCAATCATGGTGGACTTTATCGGTGGGTTTATATAAATACCACTGACTCAGACATTTAAAAACTTAACCACTAAGAGAAATTAACTAAAATTTATGTAACTAGCAGTTAACATTTTTCTACATTGCTTCTATACCTCAATGAGGTTATATTAAACATGCAATATCCTTCAACTGTGTCCTAATTTCCATCATTGTTTGACTTTATTACTATTATTTTATATAATAATAATACACAAACAGTCCTATAGTGGCACAAATAGGAAAAAATGCAATGTAAAATTGTCTTACATTTCACATAGCAACACACACAAGCCATAAAAAAGAGACACAGATATTCACATTTGCAATAGTGTAATAATAACAACAACATCCAAAGCAACAGCCTATTACACAATCAGCAGACACTTTCTGAGTGTCTCAGGGATCATATGGCAGGACAGCAGTTCCATTGTGTTAGTCTCCTTGAGTGTACGACGGTATATGTGCACGACTGCAACATCAGACGTTTGCTTTGTTGTAATCTGGGGAAAGGCTGAATTTACTTGAATTTTTCCTGCTTTCCAAATACAGTTATTTAATATCCCACAGCCCTGAAACGTAGCCTTAGAACATTTCTTTAACCGTTGACCTCTTGTAAATAACATAAAACATGTGAAGATGTTTCATGAGCACATTTTGCCGACTTACCGCAACGATCATGATGGCGTTGTCCAGAAAGCCAAAGCCGATGAAGGGAATGGCATTGTGAAGCAGGACTGAAAGGAAGACACAGACAGAACCATGTAACACTGATCATACACACTGACACGGTAGTAGTACATTAAACGTCAGATAAATTTTCTTTAAAGGGTCAATAGTTATCAAGGCATGTGTGGCAGGATCGGCGCGGCGTGGAAGAGAAGGCAGAGCTGTCGCTGATAGACCTTGATTACGGTTAATTATCGCATGTGAAGCGGCTCCGCCAAACAAAGTGAGCGCCCTTTAAAATGACAGTTTGGTGCTAAAACCAAGAGGAATAAGGGTGGGTGCAGACCGAGAACGTCACCTGTGAGTCCGCAGGCATGATATTCGTCAGGAGGTACACTCCCTAGCACAAGCTTCAGGCTTTCTCAGGGAGCAAAGTAGAGTGGGTGGGGCAAGCGGAAACTTGTGAGTGGGGCAAGCGTATGGAGCAGAAGACACCAGGGTGTGCTGCTCAATGTGGGGATAAATGGGAAGGTGAGAAAAGGTACCTGCCGACAAGAGTGCTAGGGATCTGCTGCTTTTGCGTGGCCATTACCGCGGGAGGACGGAAGAGTCTACGCTGACCAAGAGGGCACGTATGTGGCCCAACTCTGGAGAGATGCAGCAGAAGCTCCCGGCAGACTGGATCAGCGAATCGGGCATGGAGGTGAAGGACGGCGGACTCTCTCCTTCACTCCTCCTGGCGAATCGTGCGGACAAACCCCACCCCCAAACCTGTCTGCATACAGGGATCGTAGGGCAGTGTGGCAGGTTCATCATGGTGTGGGAGAGAAGGTATATTATGGCACCTAATGCAGCTCCGCATAACAAAACGTGCTTCCTTTAAAACCGAGAATGGCATATGGTGCGGGGAGAGAGACTGACGATTAGCTGGAGTTATGGTAGACACAGCACGTTTGTAAATGTGTAAGTGTCGGCAATAAAGCCTGTACGTTGACGTGTCTCCCGTCATAATTCCTTCCAACCCCTATTTCAGTTTAATGTTGAACCCTGAGAGGAATGAGGGCCTGTGCGGTTCGAGAAGGTCACCGCATGTTCTCCAGCAGTGGTGCACGCCCCAGCCAAAGCTTTTGGTTTTCTCGGAGTGGGCGGGGCAAGCGGAGGTTTGTGAATGGAGCGGAAGACGCTGGGGTGCGCTGCTCAACGCGAGGAAAAATGGGAGGTGCAGAAGGAACATTATTCAGCCTTGTTTATGTAGCATTTCTACAGCTGGAATTACACACCCTCCAACCTCCACTTCTAATGCTTACTGTCGCCATTCTACTTCCTTTTAACTAGGAATGCTTGTATGCTTGTAAGTCATACATATGGGGCAGGAGAGTTGGTTTTAAGTCACACACACACTTGAACACGGTTTAAGAACAAACCTTGCTTACAGAACTCAACAGCTCAGACCAACTGGCACTGACGAATAATTATGTTAAAGAAAAAAACACCTCAGGTGTCATGATTAGATCAATTAGATTGATCACTTAAGAGTGCCATGTCTGGACAGCAACAGCAGCCAATTCTTGAAAGAAAGAGTTACAAGTGATAGTCATGGAGAGCTGGGCTGTTTAGTAAATTTGTTGGTTGGTATGACTTTGGAATGTGGAAATGTGGAATGTGGGGAAGCTTGAGGAAACACACACAGGAACAGGGAGGACATCCCCATGGCTTTGTTTGCCCCACTTTGAAATGGAGCACATGACCTTTATGCTGTGAGGTGGAAACGCTATGCGCTGCCCCACGAGAATGACCTTCAATTTTATAATGAAGTGATCTACGTTGCCTCATGTTCTTACGCACAATTTGGCCTCCATTTAACCCATCCGTGCAGTGAAACACACTGTGAAGTAGTGGTTAAGAAACCAAACTGGTTCCTTAACCACAAGCCTACACAAATATCTGAGTAAACACTGTCACAGGGTGATAGTAATGAGGACCGGAGACAGAAGATCACAAATTTACAATTATTTGGTTAGGAGTGAACAGGCTGGCGTAGAGATGGTTATTCGCCACACCTGCGATGCTTCTGAAGGCAATGATTGGTCCCAGCGCCTCACTTATATAAAGGCACATGATCAGACGGAGCCGAATCAGGTGCGCTAATCTCACCGATCAAAGCTTCGGCTCAGTATCTCCTTCCCCCAAGTGCCACCATGCTACCACAAACACCAAATAGGTTTTGATAAGACAACAAAAGGTAACAAACTTTGAAGAAACAGCTTTGATAATGATGTATTATCATACACACACACACACACACACACACACGGAGGTACATACCGTATCTCAACTGGGCAGTGGTGGGAGGAGCCATTTCCAATTGCTCTGTTAAAACAAACAAACAAAAAAAATTCCATCATCTTCCAAGTCATAAATCATCCAAACGGAAGGTCACGCTGGAAACACATGCACACAAACTGCACCGTACGCCTGCAGCAAATTCTATTAAATTACCTACATTCAACTCCAGAAGCATTAGCATCCCTCAAAAAAGGACTTTACATATAAATAAGCATATAAACAGAATCCCACATACAACAAGGGAGATTCTGATTTTGAATAAAATGATAATCCAGATTAAATAGGTTTCTGATCAAAATAAAGATTATAGTAATGTACATTTCCATTAAAATGCAAATTACTAAATATTGGTATCTGAATCAGGAATTAGGGATCATGGAGCCCGTTTCTGTAGTGTTTATGGTTGAACACCTGAGATAAAGGATCTTGAACCTCTGCTCCACACAGAACATTTGATTTTGTCCACCTGAAGCCATGTCTTAATAAATAAATGTCTTTATTTATAGGAGTGATCACGCATTCGTTTACATGAATAAATCATTAGAAATTCAAAGGCAGAATTATTCATAAACGCAGAATGCATTATAAAATAAGAGCACTGGTGCAGCGGGACGTTGATGCACCACTGACCCAAAAGAATATGAATAAACCACTAAAAAAAGAATCTTATTAAGATACAACTCCCGCAGTCTAATTCTGGACATTCAAGAAGCTGTCAAAGCTCCTAACTAATTACACCCTTTGATCCTGACTTACAAAAAAATGGCATTAATCAATAACACCACTGGTCAATATTTAGAGGGGTAAGTCTTACTGGTGTTTCCAGCACTGATAAATCTTCTTGGAGACTGAGCTTTATTTAAGTGATCATTAGGCGAGCTGTTAACTGCCCGTTAACTTGAAACGATGGGAAAAGTACAAAATGCACAGAAGGTACTATTTATTTTGTGTGTTTTGAGCATGACTTGCAATAAACCAAACAGCATGCTTCCTTAAAGAGTCAGGTGTGTTTAACGCCGCCAAATTGCTACTTTGTCGGTGCAGTTTTCAATCTCGCACTTTCACCTCTCAGCACTGGGGATTCCCGGTTCAAATCCCGATCTGGGTAGAGTTTTCATGTTCTCCCCGTGGGTTCTTCAAAAACATGGATTCAAGGTAAACTGAATGCTCTAAATAGTCCCGTATAGTGTTTGTGTTGCTGTGCGAGTGAGTGTGCCCAGTGATGGATAGGCGCCCTGTCCTAGGTGTAGTTGCCCGGTGCCCGAAACGATTACCCCTGGATGGGCATGGTGAACCCTAATGTGTCACTAGTAGAGGATTAAGTGGAAGGTAATGAATGAATGTCTCCCATATTCCACAATCAGGCCTCTACATTCATTAATTCATTCATTATCTTCCGCTTATTCCTTTATTAGGGACGCGGGGGGGTTCCCCATGCCCATTCAGGGGAGATTGTCTCGGGCAGATACACCCAGGACAGGGTGCCAATCCATCGCTGGGTACACGTTCACTCACACATCCACACACACATTCACACACTATACAGGGCAATTTAGAGCATTTAATTGACATTCATGTTCTTGGAATGTGGGAGGAAACCGGAGAACAGGCCTCTACATCTGATTCAGAATTCAGCAGCCCGACTTGTAATCAACCAGCCCAAGCAAACTTATGTCACTCCATTCCACCGCTCTCTCAATTGGCTTCCTGTAGCTGCCGCATTCGGTACAAGGCACTGACCTATAGGAACATCTCCAGATCTGCCCCCTCTTAGTTTCAATCCATCTTTTGTAGATACACTCCAACTCGTTCACTGCGCTCTAGTGATCAATGTGATTCCAACTCAACAAGGCGCTAATTCTAACTCCATTTCATTTACCACTGCTAAATGGTGAAAAAACCTTCCCAATACCATCTGTGAGGCTACGTGACTCAGGGCATCTTTAAAAAAATATCTCAAAACACAACTTTTCCACAAACACCTGCTATTAAAAAAAAAATACAATAAAGATAGTGCCAGATGTAATAATGCACAGGTTTTTATGATACTACATTGTAGCTGTTTTTTTTATAAACTACTGACATGTGTTATCTCATTTCTAAGTCGCTTTGGAGAAAATCACTAAATGTAAATGTAAATAAATTAATTTTCAATCCCAGCCTGTGAACAAGGGGAGGAAGAAGATTACAAAATAAAATCCTGCTGTTCCTGTAATTTGACATTTTTTTGGAAAGGGCTTTATCTATTTCAGTGATGGAGAAATGAGTCAGAGTGAATTGTTAATAAAAAAATTGTAAAGACATAGCAAACGCATCATACATTGTGATGACGTTTCACCGCCAAGATTGCCTGACTGTTGACTGTTGTGTAGGTGCACCTGATTTCAAGATGGCCACACGCACTGACTGTTCATATTTAAGCGACGAAGATGGAGAGTGTATATTGTTGGGTCGGGTGTAAGATAGCACTGGGCATCATGGCGCACCTTGCACAGTGTGTAAGATATGGCCCCGTCAGTGTGTGATGTCACATTTCAGTTTAGGCAACATGGTAGAAAAGAAACGTTGGGTTGAAAAAATCATTTTATCAAATGAACAAGTTAAAGGCCCGTTACGTATTTAGAATTAGAGTATTATTGGATGTGGACACTACACTATTTGAAATAAAGTTAGATTAAGTCAGAAAGGTATTTAGGTTAATGCTTTCACTGTCAACAGCTATTTTCTAACAGCAGGAATAACTGTTTATAGAAAAACACAATTGTTACATATACAACCTAATTATAAAATGTATTATATGAAGTTTCCCCTGACAAGTAATGACCATACAGCTTGTTTAAAAAGTTAATAACCTTTCATTCCACCACCTTACTATGTTTTAAAGCTATGGATGTTAAATGATATTCAAACACATTTACCAAACAATTTATTAAGACCAAAAATCCCAGGTGTTATGCAGATTAGCATAAACCAAAGTGCTAGTTTATTAGGTTTGGCTTGTGTTTTTAAAGCAATATGCATTTTGGAGTGAGAGTCGTTACAGAGTGAATAAAAACTTGGAGATCATATTGTTAAGTATTAGTCTGTTTATTGTTCTCTCCTTAGCTGGTAGAACAAGTACTTTATTTATGTGGCGTGCGCTAAAGATTAAAGTCATTTCACTTCATCACAAAGCACTGCCAAGCACCCCGCAGCCGAAAGGTCAATGTAAACTTAAATCAGAGAAAGAAAAAAAAAACTTTTCAGCTTTTTTTTTGCTGAAACATTAGAACATTAGGCATAGAACATTATTTGGTAATGCCTTATCTTGCTGTCCCCCAATCTCCTGAAAAATATACTTAATGTGTTTTGTGAATTATGGAGCATCGAGAGAGCTACAGGGAGCACAGATGGTAGAAAAACAGATGAAGCAGGCACTTAGTTTTGGGTGAGACAATCAGCCGTGCTATTAAGTAAGTTTATCTAAGTAATCAAAAGCAGGAGGTACGTCAAAGTATTTTAATTAGTCTTTTGGGAAAGAAATCAGACTTGATGTGCATGACTAAAGAGTGGTTATCACCTGCAGATACTTTAACTATAAAACATTTATTTTAAAATTAAAAAAAAAACTTTTATGGTTTATTTAAGAAACACCAGCTACGTTGCTTAATGAACTCACGGATGTACACTCTATGGACAAGTATTGGGACGCACGTCTTAATCCCTAAAATCAGGTGTTTCATTTAGTCCCATTACCACAAGTCCCTTGCCATGTTTAGTTGATGTGTATTATTTCAACTTTGTGAAAACAGTTTGGGGAAGGCAATTTTTGTTTTTACAAAATAAGGCTCACACATAGACCATACATTAGTGACATTGCAAGACTGGTGGAATTGTGAGCCAGATAAAACCTTTTACACCAAACACACCAAATTGTGTATTCATAGACCCTTTTTTGTGCACTTGGGCCTTCCCCAAACTGTCCCCACAAAGTTAGCAGCATACATATCTATACATATATATACTGTATATGGCAAGGTGCTTGATTTTAAACATCTGTAACAACAGGATTTAACAAAACCATGTGTCTGAAATGTCCATTTTATATCCAAATAACGTATTTAAGGGTCAAAATTAAATTCAAAGGCCTAAAAAAAGAACAAATTAATCTTAAACAACAAATAATTGTTCTGAAAATAAGCAAGAATTTAAATATTAAATATGAAAAAATATATATATTTTGAATTTATAAATTTGGCTGCTTTTAATGAATTCACCTGGAAAGTGTACAACCCAATCAGAGAAGAATTATTCTGTGAAATAAAAAATGTGTGGAGCTCATAGGTTTAGGTTTGAGGTGTGACAACAACAGGGGAAGTGTTAGCTCTGAGCTTCAAATGTACCTTTAATAATTCTGCTCAAACACTTATTATAAAACACTACTCATAAAGTACTGTTTGAGTTATGTGTCCTCCACCCGTCTGAAATGAACCCTGCGCCACTGTAGGAGCTGAAGTTGAGTCAATAAGAAGGGCGTCAGGAGCATCTGGGAGGAATCTATATTGAGGACTGTATTAGCTTTCTTGGTTCAAATTGCACTGAACCAATCTAATTTAGATTCATGCAGCTTTCTGTGTCAACTTCCTTTCACAGAATTTTTAAAATGTATTAAATCACATTTAATAGAATGTAAGGTGTTGCAATTAAAAAATTATTAGAATAAAAAAAGATTAATAAAAAACACTATCACTTAAAAAAAACATCTATTTGTATATATTATTACATATAAATATGCATGTAATAATATATACAAATATATTTGTATAATCTATAATAATAGATTATCATATCATCCATATATTATTATCTATAATATAAATCTAGAGTGATCTATAATATTGGTAATTAAATGTGTTCTTACCTAGACAAACACGGTCTGCTTAGATAAAACCACACAAACAAATGATATGTTTGCATGGTTTTATTAAACACAACATGTACACATTGGTGTGGTAGCCCAGAGAGCAATCAGAAGTTTGTGGGTTCAAATCTCAGGTCCACTAAGGTTACCAATGTGGGTCCTTGAGCAAGCCCCTTAACACTCATTGCTCCAGGGATTCTGTATGAAACTTGTATGATACTTGTAAGTTGCTTTGGATAAAAAGAGTCTTCTGAATTAATAAAATGTAATGTAAATGTAAACATTCACAGTGCAGGGTGGGAAAATGCAAACCTTTGTATTCAATACGTGGTTGACCCTCTTTTGGCAGCAATAACCTCAACCTAAGGTTTCCTGTAGTTGCAGATCAGACCTGCACAATGGTCAGGAAGAATATTGGACCATTCCTCTTTACAAAACTTTCAGTTAAGCAATAATCTTGAGAAATTTGGTGTGAATTGCTCTCTTGAGGTCATGCCACAGCATGCAAAACTTCTTGGTAAATTTGGGAATTCATTTTTCCGTCAATGACGGCAATCCGTTAATGCCCCGAGGCAGCAAAGCGGCCCCAACCCATAATGCCCCCTCCACCTTATTTCACAGTTGGGATGGGGTTTTGATTATGTTGTGCTGTGTCTTTTTTTCTCCACACATAGTGTAGTGTGTTACTTTCAATTTTGGTTTTATCTGTCCACAGTATATTTGCCAGTAGTGCTGTGGAACAGCCAGGTGCTCTTCCTGTTCTTGTTTAATGTTTTACATATTGTAAATTTGTCAACAAAAATGCTAGCATGTTCCAGAGATTCATCCTCAACTCATTGATCATTCTGCGCTGTGCTCTTGCGGCCATCTTAACAGGATGATCATGCCTACAGAGAGTAGCGACAGTGCTGAACTCCCTCCATTTGTAGACTGCCTGCTTTAGCTTTCCAGCTTTATGCAAGTCATCAATTCAACATAGGTCTTCTAAGAGCTCTTTTGTGCGACGGATGATTCACATCAAGCAATGCTTCTTATAAACAGCAAACTTACACTGTGTTTTTTATAGGGCAGGACAGCTTTAACCAACACATCCAATCTCATCACATTGATTGGACTCCAGGTTGGCTGACTAATGGCTCCAATTAGTTCTTAGAGAACTAATTCGTTTAGAGGTTCTTATACTTTTTTTTTTCACCCTGCACTGTGAATTTTAAAACCATGCAAATATATCATCCCGTTTTGTGTGTGGTATTAGTTTAAGCAGACTGTGTTTGTCTATTGTTGTGATTAAGATTAAGACACATTTAATGACCAACCTATGCACAAATCCAAGTAAACCCAAAGGGTTTACATAAAGTAGCTGATGAGTAACAACCCCATTTCATTTTTCAGTAGATTAAAATCCCAGTGTATGGCAGAACACAGCTGTGTTATTATGATCATCATTCCAATCATTTGAGAAAGCTACGGAAATTAGATTTTTTGTTTTGTTAAATCGTGCAGGAGGAATGGAGGTTGAAGGTCTATTAAATATCACAGTCACTCTGCAGGGTCAGGTTCATAAATCATCTGGAGATTTATCAGGAAGGTTATGTGGTTAGTAGAGACTGCTGACATGAACCCAGAGAAGTAATTGGTGTCCTTATGCTTAATGGTTACAATCATTGGTCCTGCAGGTTTGGGACCTCTGGGTTATACTGAACATGTGTTGTACTGAGTCTCTATCCAATCAATTTATACCCAACAGGGTTTAGCTGACATTTACATGAAGCTCTAAGTATTTAGTGTTGGTAATACGATGCAGTTTGGGCAACGAGAAAATGTCATTATTCACACGCTATTCTAAACTAATTATCTAATAAACCACGAGTTTCATTTCTTCATTATGGAAATGTGGTATGATTCCCATGGAAAATGACACGTGAATCATTTCACCTCAGTTGACTCATTGGAATCATTTACTGTGCATATTACTAGCACAACACCTACCCACACACACAATTTGTACACTGTACATTGTACACTATATGGACAAAAGTATTGGGAGACCTACATCTTACACTTGCAGGATACTTATGACGTTTAATTCATAGTCGGTCTCTTTGTATATCAGTTTCAACTTGTGTGAGAAAGCCTCTAAATCAGTGTTTTCCAACCTTTTTTTGAGCCACGGCATATATTTTACATTCATTTTTAAAAAAATCCTTACATAAAAAACATCCAAAAATGTTACTAAATGATACATTGTAGCTTAATGAAGCACATATAATGACAATAAGGGGCAGTACGGGGGCTTAGTGGTTACATGTTATAAACAATAAGGTGGTTACACGTTATAAACAATAAGGTTTTCAACTTTAAAATGCTGTATGTAATGTCTGATTATGACCAATACGGAGAAAAAAAATATGCTGGTTAAAATATGTCAAACCGATCAGACCAAGTGCCGGCACATGGTCGAAGTTTAAGGGGTTAATTACTGAGTCAACCAACACTTTGGCACAGATACTCAACGATGCCAAATCATTTGTAGTAAATATATTTTTTTTTGACCAATTAAGTAAAACAGGACAATTTCCTACATGTCACACCTGACCACTGCTCTATATTGGTGTGCTTTATTTAAAGACAGCACCTCTGGATTTATCCAAAATGAACTGTTGCAAACTATACAGGTATAAAAGCAATTTAGTTTCTGAAATCTGTACCAATTTTGCTTACTGTCTTCAGAATGTGTGAGAAAATCCAAGAACCCGCTTAAAAATTATGTTCGTCCCAACCGAGAATGGCACCAAGACATCCCATGGTGAGGCTAAAGCACTGACCGCCCAATCATCCTGTCGCCACACATTTACACAGAAAAGCATTTGTTGTGGCACTGGTTTTGGACAAGTTGGCACCATCCCCCTTTTAGCTCATTCTATAGGTGTTTAATGGAATTGAGGTCAAGATTCTGTGACAGTTCTCATAGACTTGTTTTGTGCTACGTGGCCATTAGGCTGTAAAGGCCTTCCTCAAACTGCTTTGACAAAATTTAAACCATACAGAGGTCTTTTATTTTGGAATCTGCTAATTCGACAAATGCCTATAGAGAATTTCATATCAAAATTTGCTCTTCCATTGTTCACGCAGAGTTTGGCAGCTTTGCCAAAGCAGACGGAGCCCATTTAAATGCAAATTTGATCAGTGCAAGAACAAATGTAAGAAATGCGATGGGCTCCTAAGTTGTTCATTAGATGAAAAGTAAATGTAAGTGCAGCTAAACGGCTTGTTGGAGCTCCAGGCTTTCGTCCGTGCCATGTAATTAAAAGTTATGATTAGATCATCAAATCTGGCCTGTTCGAACCTTAACACCGCTCAGGTAATTGCTTTCTCTCAGATCTCAACCGTGTAGGAGCCGGTGGTTTAATACAATGAAAATCAGGCACAGTGCTTTAAATATCAGTATCAGACCTGCTGCAACTGATCCAGCACTTAATTTTAAATTATCTATAACTTTTAAACCTCATGTTCAGACCAGAGAAGATTTGTTCTTAACATTCACTATATGGACATAATTATTAGAAGGCACCTCATAATCAGTGATGTCAGGAGAATGGTACCTATCTGTGTGCACGGTTTAGTGGAGGAGTGATATCACTAACGATATTATTTTTAACCAGGGATTTCAGTGAAAGCAAAGTTTATATTTTAGCATTGGAATACATTTAGAAAAACCGTACAATTCCAATTTTATGGAAAGAACTATTGGAAGGACCTTTTTTGTCACAGAGCCCTAAACTCAGTTCTATTAAACACCAGGTCCCGTCATTACATCTGGTCATTGACCAGACGCTTTTATCCAAAGTGACATACAGGTAACCTAACTTGATGTTTGGGGTCAGAACTCAACATTCATACAACGCCCTGGAGCAAAGTGGGTTTAGGGCCTTGCTCAAGGACCCACATTAGTAACGTCAGTGGACCTGGGATTTGCACCCACGACCTTCGGATTGCTAGCCTAACAACCTAACCACTGACCTACCCCATCCATCCAATATAATAAACAAATTGGAGAGAGTTCTCAAAGGCACACTCCAAAATCCTGCAGACAGACAACCAAATGTTAAGGACATTTTGTCCATACACTAAAAGTGGCATCCAAATACCTAAGACTAGCGGAATAGCTGTGCTGTTCTGTGGTGGAGAACTTGATAGCAATGTAAAAGTTGAAAAGCAATAGTTTTTAAATGAGTGATGGCTTTGGAGTTTATATATTTTAAATGAATGTATTATCATAGAGTAAGGTTTTTCCAAGGACATGATGGGAACTGAAGGAGCCAAGTTTCAACATTGTGGGTACTCGCAAAGACCCCACTTCATCCAAGGAGTTGCGTTCGATGGCGACAGTGAACGAACAAACGAACATAGGAAAGCAAGAAATAGTTTGTTTTTACAAGGATATGATAGAAAATTATGATGCCAAATTTCAGCCTGGTAGGTACTCGGGAAGTGAGAGAATTAGTGATGAGTCAGTAGGGGCTTTGCCTTGTATACATAAACAAAAAATTAAGGGATAAAAGAAGAGTTTGAATTCAGTAGTTTCAGTTTTAAGACCAACATGTGAAGTGTATGTAAAAAAAATATAGGATATCTACACAATAAACCTACAGCAGTATTTATGACATCACGTTGTGAAATTACACACTGCCACTCAATAAGAGAACATCTTGTTTTCTGAGGCACAGATGATTTAGGCTTAAGGTCAGCAATCCACGTAAACTAGTTACCAAACTTTAATCACGTATAAAGTATATAAAAAGAGGTCACTCAAGTGTCATTTGAGTACATTTCATGTTTACCATGACCTACACACGGAACTGTCCACATCTTAGGGGCTTTATATTACACAGCAATCATGAGACTTCCTCTCTGCTGCATCTATGACTCAAAGTCACTAAGGTCCTGGTCTATAATTAGACAATTTACATAAGGCGTGAAAGATGCCACAAACGCTAAAACATGAAGGTGACCGTCCCCTCTGGGCCACGGTACAAGATATCCTAACGAGCATCTGTTATGATCCAAGACCTCCAAACAAAGGTGGCAGTGAGATTACAACTAAAACAACATGGAAATGACCAGAATTTTAAAACAGGACTTTTTTTTTTTAAAAAACAAAACTATTGGGTCACATTTTCATTCAATGAGTTCAGGTATTTTATTCTGTCCCATTACTATTACCAATTCGGCTCCGGCATGATGTACAATGGAGGCATGGTACACAATGTTTAAGAACGTGACCCACACAGACCCCGACCTCAATCCTGTTACGGGACCCAGAATCACTGCCGCAGCACCGCTTGCCTGCAGCCAGATGTAGATGTTGTCCCACCTCCACCAAGACCCCACGGGTAGCCTCCAGCCGGAAAGAAACGGACAGAAGAGGTGGAGGGAAGGGCTGCACGACGAAGAGACAAGACTGTCGCAGAGTGGAGCCTGCCCCGCCTCGCAGCCCTCAGAGCAAGTCTTTGTACCGAAGTTATGGATTTCACTTGACTCCTCCCATATTTCTACCTCAGGATTTATAAGGGCCAGCAAGAGTTTACCAGATGCCGCCAGAAGCGCAATAATTTTTTTAAAACAAAACAGATTTCGATCTAGAACCTTCTAGAACCATCTAATATCAGTGCCTGACCTCACAGATGCTCTCCTGGATGAACAGGCAAAATGTCACACAGACACACTCCAAAATGTCATAGAGAGAAAGCTCTAATAACTGTGGGGGGCTAAATTTGGATTTGGATGTGTCTGTATGTTGTAGTTCTGCTCTTACGACATAAAACAATGTACGTTTGATTTTATTAAGAAAAAAATACAAAATATAGTACCGTAAAGGTAAATTAAGGAACAATTAGTTTAGATAAGTTTAACATTTACTAAAACATATCAGTTTCACAGAATGAGCACCTTGTAAGACATTTAATCTGTCTCTCTTCTCTGCTCTGAGTGAAGCATATCTCCATGGTAACAAACACCCCAGCTCTCAAGAAGATAAAGTAAAAGCTCAGCTCATTACCATCATTTAAAGGTAAAGATGGCTTTTAGTTAGCAACCCTCTTAAAGCTGTTTAACAAACAAACGGCATAATGTTAAACCTCAGATGGAAACATACTGCATCTGAATGTTAACCATGTTAACCTTCTTTTGGCTCCTTAATAAACTGCATATGAAAAGTAGAAGTAACTAAATGTGTTTAAAATGAATAGGTGACGGTGTCTGATTAACCAGCCCTTTGATGTCCATCCATTTGATGTCGTTGTGTTTGATGTATAAGGGCTTGTGGTGCTCTATGATGTAGAGCTTTTATTATTACAACGTTAATAAACAGCAATCAGGTGAAAATTAACATCCAGCACAATAAAATTAGTAAATTAAAAAACCCTTGTAGGCAAAAGTATGAAGACACCCACACAGCAGACTGACGGAAGCATTGGAGAAGTCCTGTTATCAAACCAAGTTGGTCACAACGGATATAACACCAGTACGGAAGTCCTCCCCCCCCCCATTTAAAGTTGGCTTGGCTCATAATCGTAGTTCCGTTTCATTCCACTTGTAGGACTTAAATGCAGGGCTCTGTCTCACCTAAACAGCCTTCATAAACCTTGCTTAGTGCATAAGGGCCTTGCCCAAACTGTTCTCATAATATTAGAAGCACACCGTTGTCTAAAAATATATGGTTTGGTGATGGATTTCAGACCCGTGTGGCAAAAGATGTTAGGGCTGCCTAGGTGATTTTATATTTTAAGTCGATGCAGCAGTTTAGTTTTTATTTTTAATATTTATTAAATGTTCCATTTTAATTCCTAAAATGTATTAATTTAAAGAAGTGCTTTTTCGCAAAACACGCCTGACGTCCGTAAGTCTCCAGTCATTGGTCAGTGTCACTCAAAAGCATCCAAAATATGGAGTTATTTTAAACTGGCTGAAGACTAAAAGGTTATTTGTACACTGCAAATCTTTAATGGCATATCATGGTAGCACAGGCACAATGCATTAAAACGTTTTAAAAAACGTGTTTTATTTGTGTTTTTGCCATTAAAAGACACTGACATTTACCTTAGAGTCTGAGCTTATTCTGTGTCCTTGGTGCAGATAAACAGTTCTATTCTATACAAGAAAATTAATAGTTTAGACTAGTCGACTAGCCGATAAAATAATTGAATAGCTAGAAAGCAGTTGTTAGTGGCAGCCCTAGACATGTCCCAATACATATGTGCTGTTTTATTACAGTGCCAGACATTGGTAATCATTGTTCCAGCCACATTTCGTTGTGCAGAACATTAGGACCATCTTAAACTGCAACGATCCCCGTTTTAAGACCAAAGGGGTAAATTAAACTATGGCAGTCAACATAAAGCCAGTCTTCTCTAGTCTATTACAGCCAAATGCTAAACTATTCTTTATTTTTTACGAATGATTTTAGAGCCATATGGATCATTAATATGGCTGTGAGTCGTAGACGCTTCGCACAAATTCCTGATGCACTTTGGGATACATTTTTAGACTTTTATTGCTATTAAAGCCTTAATGGACTGCTATCTGGTTACAGCTTTGATCTTCTTGGTGCATTCTACAGTTCTTTCAGAACTCATATCACTTCATTAGAAGCCAACCTGTGAGCGGATCTGCACTTATTACCCAGCATGCAGTTGTATTCTCACCCTCCTGCATCGAGGAGGGTGAGAATAGAAAAATCCTGTTCAAAATATCTAGATTTAAAGTTCTTGATTTAAATTATGTGATTTAACTATTAATCTTTGTAAAAACGTTTGTTGTTTTACTATCACACAGGTATATAATATTTGAACACAATTTTATATATTTATACAATTTTGGACAAACCTCCCTTTTCCTTTACCAACTGAGCATGTTATCAGACCCACTGGCTATGTAGATGGAATTTGTACTTTTACAATGACATTGTCATCTATATGTTCCTCTACATACCCTGTTCTCGGATGATCAGGACCATGGACAGAGCAGGTAAGGTATTATTAGGGTAGTGGATAATTCTCAGTACTGCAGTGACACTGACATGGTGGTGCAGATGTGTTGTGTTGAAAACCTAAGCATCACCTTAGTGATGGAAAGAACTATTGGAAGGACAAACAAAAAATTGTGAAGGGTAGAAACAAAAAGCTTTTTCTTCTTAAATCTAAAAAAAAATATCCATCCGAATGGATCAGTCAGTCCTAAAGAGGAAGCACAGCTCGTAATCGGTATCAGCCTTTAAAGCTGGATAAAGATTCTTCAGTGAACACAATGAGTCCACTGAGAGCAGTAACGCTAGATGATGATTACACCCGCGCAACTACCGTTTAACGACAAAGCTTCTTCAGGGAACATACGATGAACGATCACAAACAAACCCAACAAAAACCCTGGGTTCTTATTTTTTAAATGTTTTGTCAATAAGCCACACACAAAATAACTAAAGCTAAAATACATGCTGACAAACATAAGATTTGGATACTCTGGAAAAAACGATGGACTACAGTATGTAACTGTAGGACTACAAAGTCCATCTGTATGGTCACTGGACGCAGAGTAGCTGTTGAGTGTATTTACATATCGTAGATCATTAATACATGATTCATACAATAATTCATTAAACAAGGTATCTGTCAGCAGTAAATGAACTGAGATTAGATGCTAAAAAGCAATAAGGCTAATATAACACAATTAATAACGAATGTTTTAGCTTCAGAAGACAATCAACAATCTCTATATCTATAAAAGGCAAATGCTTGACTTGCTGACCAATTCTCCCACTTCTAGAGTACCTACAAGGCTGAAACTTAGCTACGTGATTTCCTACCATATCACAGGAAAAACAAATGGGCTTTTATTTTCCCACATTCGATTGTTCATTTCCCATCTCTAACAATCGCAACTGCATGGACGCCGTAGGCCCAACTCACACTATATTCATTCCACATATACCTTTCAGATTTGTAATTGCCTCAAATCTCACTCTATAATAATACATTAATTTGAAATATACTGTTAAAAAAAATAAAGGGAACACAAAAATAACACATCCTAGATCTCAATGAATAAAATATTTCAGTTGAAAATCTTTATG
>JAOUQT010055767.1:0-10673 GCA_025769995.1 Xyliphius kryptos | reverse complement strand
ATAAACGGAAGATAATGAATGAATGAATAAAATTCTAGAGGACTCCAGGCCACTTGAGGATATAATGTTTATGGTTTTACATTATTTAACATCTATAAACTCACTTGGGTTCAGGTACTTTTAGCACTTGTTCTGCATCATCTGTTCCTGGCTGCTTGAGGACAGAGTTAACTAAATAACAAAACATAGAAATAAACAATACAGCAGCAGCACATATACAGTATATTACACCAAAACTCAGAAGCTTAAACTATACACAAAACATTAATTTAATGTAATTTTTTACCACTTACCAGTGTGTTCGAGCATAATGTTTAAGAATTCCTCACTGACTTCCTCACACAGGTCATTCAGTAATCTTTTTCTGTCAGGTCCTTGTTGAAGCTGAGGGGATACACGATTTAACATGTTGTCCAGCCACTGCTGCTGAATAGGCATGACAGTGGTCTTTTCCACACACTCTTTCATGAATAGATAGTTTATCTGCAAAAACAAAAGTTGAGATGAAAAAATATATGCAACATTAAGCAAAAAGGTCAAATACAGTTTAAAGTAAAATTGTATTAAAATTATTACTTGTTTTTTCTTTTTCTCACTGAACATCTGTAAAACAAAAAATACTTGCTTTAGAACGATAAAATTGAATGCAAAACTTTCTAATATGAATTTAAAAAATGTAATTACAGAAAACTCAGGATCACAGTAGGGAGGGTGCATCCGGGGGGAATCCATTAACTGGATATAGGCTTGTAAAGCACGACCAACTCTAAAAAAAAAAAAAAAAAACAAATTAGAAAGTGAGTTTTTAAGAATATGGGTTAAACCAAAACTTGCAAAATTGATTCATTCATTATCTTCCACTTAATTCTCTACGAGGATCGAGGGGGTGGGGGCGCCCAAGATGTTCTCCCCTGGATGGGCATGGGGAACCCCACCGTGACCCTAGTAGAGGAATAAGTGGAAGATAATGGATGGATGAGTTACAAAACCACTATATTAAAGAAAAACAAGGTATCATTCATAAATCCATTTTTGAAAACAAAATCATTAATATACTGTTCTTACACGAAATAATTTAATCCTGTTTTTAAAGTAAATGTTTATCGCAGAGTAACAGGATACTCTGTTGATATTAATCTGTATTTTCATTAATAGTACATGATTTTAAATAATGATAATATAAATGTGAAGTGGTCAGAGGTGTGCATTATTGTCAAAGATGTCACGCTGTTCAAGAGGACATCCAATGAGATTTGAGGGCCAGAACTTTTTCCCCATTTGTTTAATTTTACCTTTTCTGAGAAATTTCTGGTTGGGACTATTAAAAAGCCAAATATTTAGAAGATTTTGTCCTTTTTTCGGCTCAGAGGTGACAAAATTACCAATACTACATTGTATACAAAGAACCAGACAGACATATGTTCTTAATTATACAAACAGTTCTATTTGTATAAGACAAAGACTTAACAGTAACATATTTTATGGCTTGAAATTGTTATATGAATAAAATTGGATCTTTTTAAACTTTTTGTACTGTTTATAATGAATAAATACTACTAACATTTTAGAATCCATAAGCATTTTTGCAAATCATGACCACATTTCCAAAAAAGACCTCAACCATAATACTGTGGGTGTCATTATTAATGTAGATAACACTCACAAGATTGTGTCGACCTCATGACGCTGTTCTTTACTCCTCCGGTAATTAAAAAGTTTCCTCCGCACTGCCAATCTCGCTTCAGAAAGGCTACTGTCTGGGTCTGGAACATTTGGGATCGGTGGAAGGACAGTGTACTTTTTCCACCCATCCTTCTGGGAAACCTTTAAAGCTTCTGCTGAGGTAGGCATCTTCAGACTGTGACCAAAACACAGATTAAATCAAACATCAATTAATTATCCATTTATCCATTATCTTCTGCTTAATCCTATACTGGGGTTGCGTGGGTGGTTCTCCATGCTCATCCAGGGGAAAATGTTTCTCTGGGCAGATACACCCAGGAAAGGGGGCCCAACACATCGCCTTTTTCTACATTAGCCTTCATCACTTCCTTTTTTGCCACAATGGAGCTTATGGTGGATAGTGACTTTTCATTCATGTACTTAATGCCGCTCCCGTATGTTTTTAATGATTTCCATCTTCAACTCGATCATGTTCCTGCTCTTTTTTTTTTTGATTGCTAAAGCGTTAAATTTAATTTTGCAAGGGAATCTTTAATGGTGATGAGATTTGTCCACATCACACAACACTAAATCTGGTGATATCTAGAGTCACAGAAATAAGAGGTTTCATTGTATTCCTTTTTTTACAAGCTATATGCTTTTTTGTGTTTTAGACCATCAGCTCTACTTTAATGGATGTTTTAGTCAGTGCATCTGATTGCCAATTTGCTCAGTTTGGATAAGGTAGTTTTGCATTTACATTTAGTCCTTTAGCAGACGCTTTTATCCAAAACCACTTACAAATGAGAGAATAACACAAGTCAGTAAACGAGAAACCAGCTACACAGTAGTATTCTCAAACCGGATCATTATCTGATCTGGCTTTTTTTTTTTTTTTACTATTTACTTTTTCATAGGAATTTTTTGCCATAATTCTGTAACTTAGCTTACTATATTTTGATGGGTGGTAAGTGTAGTGAATCTTTGTTGAGTAAGTAATAGCTCACTACATTTTACAATTAGCTTGTCCAAAACTGCCTGCATATTTAAACCACCAATATATCTCAGTAAAAAGTTTTCAGTGTTTAGACACATTTCTCTTACCCAAACTTTTTTGTGGAATTTAAATGATTTGCAGAAGTTTCTGCAACTCAGCTCAAACTTTGTCTGAAAACAATTGATCTGACGTTCTAAGCAACAGTCATTGTTTAATTGCTATGACAACCACAACGCTCAATGTTCCCAAGTTGTTGGGAAAGGTTCCATTGTGGACAGTAGAGGATTCATGAGACCTAGTCTAGAGTTTATTTGAACTTTTGACATATTTTGGGTGTTTTTACTTTTACTCCCACAAGGTTATTCTTTTATTCTAAAGCTTCAAATACATGCAAATTGACTGTTGTGCAAATTAGGGGATGACATTTCCAATAAAAATTTCCAAGGGTCTCCTTTCAAACCGTTTTCCTTCCAGACCTGTATTTCTTATTAAAGCATTTAACCAATCATATTTTAGCATCATGGTGATTGTCAGGTTAAAATATTTCTGCCTAGACCTTCAAAACTCCATCTTAAAGCCTGGTAGCATTTAATAAGTGTCCATCAACCTGTTTCTTTAACCAATCAGATTTTAAATTGGCGACACAGGCCTTAAAACAGGCTTACATTATATCATATTTCATGTCCTCTGATTGGAGTGTACTTTTCATGAACATAGTCAGCCAATTAAAACTTGCGCCAAAAAATGTGATTCCACTTTCAGCATTAGCTCCATAGGCAATGGAAAACGCTTTCTTAATGGAACTAATTGAACACTCTTTAAGGAAAAATGGATGGAGGATGAATCTTGCGTACAAATAATCCAGATTTAATCCGGATTTTTGGTGAGTGTTATTTTCCTAAATAATATTGCAATTTGATGTGTTTTTGTCTGTGTTTTTTTAAGTGTGACTACATGAGTGTAATGGGGGCGTTCATGCAATTTCTCCTCTCACTGACTGTAATGTTTTATCTTATAAAGGGTGCACACGTTCATTAGGCTCCCAACGTGTGTGTGTGTGTGTGTGTGAGTGAGTGAGTCCAACAATAGATTGAATGGGCATGGGGGATACCCCCCGCGACCCTCGTAAAGGGTAGATAATGAATAAATAAAAGAAGTAATTAAAAGTGTGTTGAAATAATATTTATATTTTTTGTGTCATCAGAACTCAATAGAATAACAAAAAATCTTTTATTTATTATCTTTGATTTATTATCTTAAAACAAAAATATATGTAAATATTGGCTAAAGGTCAACTAAATCTTTTTTTTTGGCGTGTCTAATGAAATAAATAGATGACAAACTAAAATATTCACCTTATTTGCTTAATATAATTACAAGATGGTGGTGCGCATTAGCGCAGTGGTATCTCACGTTCCCGGTAAAAACCCTGGCTTTAATACTTTTTACAGTGGATCCAAACCCAACTCCATGTGCATTTTGCGTGTGAAATATAACAAAGCCAAACTGTTTATGATTAAGGACAGTATGGCAACAAATACGGCAAATAGTCCTGGACTTCCTGACCAACAGGATATAGTCTGTGAAGATTCACAACACCTCCTTCACGATAATCCTTAGAATCGGTTCCCCTCAGGGCTGTGTGTTAAACCCCCTTCTGTTCACACTGCTGACTGCTGAAGTTTGCGGACGACACGTACACGTAGGAGGATCTGCAGTGTTCTCCAGCCACAGTTACTTGGGTTTGTACCTGAGTATAACCTCACCTGAAGCAACAACACTTCAAGTCTGGTCAAAAAGGCACATCAGCGGCTCTACTTACTCAGACGGCTGAAAAGAGGGGACTTGGGAGCTCAGTCCTCACCTCCTTTGACAGATGTGTGGTGGAGAGCGTTCTGTGCGCCAGCATAAACGTATGGCACGGAAGCTGCTCTGCTGCAGACAGGAAAGCACTGCAGAGGGTGGTGAAGGCTGCACAGAGGACCACCATGGACATCTACACCTGCAGATGCAGAGTCTTTTGCATCATGAAGGACCCCATTCACCCAGTACATTCCCTTTTTGTCATGCTCCTCTCAGGCAGGAGAATGCAGAGCATTAAGTACAGAACAAGCAGACTGAGGAACAGCTTCATAGCTGAAGCTGTGAGACTCATAAACGCCACCTAACAAAAACACACTTCTCATGGAAACACTACAATATACAAAACAACACTTTCCCTCGCTGGACACTCTATCATTCATCACCTCATACGTCATTCACATGCTCCAAAAGTTTAAAAGTTTACATATTCTGCTACAGTTTACATTCAAGGTCTCATGCTGCTAAATTTATGCTGCTATACTTATATTTTGCATTTGTAATACTGCTACGTTTACATCCTTATTTCATATGCTGCTAAATTCTAATTTACATTTCATATCTTATATGCCACTATGTTTATATTATTATGCTGCTATGTTTATATATTACAGCTGTTCATCTATAATATTCTATATTGTATTTTCTATATTTATATCTTAATTCTACATTTTATTTAAAAGAATGGGGTAAAATGGGTCCACAATTTGTGAGCCACAATTTCTTTTATGTACACATGCGATGAAAATGATAATAAAGTCTCCTTGAATAATAATTTTTTTTTATCTCTTAAGTGTTCTGTCGTTTTTTTTTTTTTTTATTCTGCAATTTTGCATCTGTCTCTTCTGTTTGAATGAAACAAAAATCTGACGACGTTATGACAAGAAACGTTTAGAAGTTTAAAAGTCTTTATTAGGCCAACTCATCCCCTACTGTGGTAGACTAGGGACAAGTGTTTAATATATTTGCCGACCTGTTAGGTCTATGAAATAATGATTGGCTGGTTGTTCTTACCTGTTAAAGTTTAGAGTTTTAAATTCTCTAGTCTGTCTGAACTTCCTGCGTTTGCTTAGGAGACATAAACAATGCCCTCGCCATGGGAACGATGACGGTGGAGGCAGTACGTGCGTATAAATGGCCGAATTCCCAATCTCTCCTTACTTCCTATATATGTGCCCTTGAATGATGTCTGACATGGTCGATTTTACACCATATCTAGTGCACTTCGTCACATAATGGAGCTATTTACAGTTTTATCACATCACCTGTTCATTTAGCGTTTTGTTTAAACGTTTAAACACAGACAAACACTTCCACTTACTATATAGATGCGTTCTAAAATTCTACCCAATAAACTTATATATTACTGAAAACATTTTTTTGTGTGAAAACAGTTCATGATAGTATGTATTCTCTCCATGCTCATCCAGGAGAGCGTTTCGGGCACTGGGCAGACACCGGAACAGGGCGCCAATCCATTGCTGGACACACGCATTGGCGTGTGTCATCTCGATAGCGATTGGTGCGCTGGTAGAGGGGCGGGGAAGACTTGGGGCGGCTAACATGAAGCTAATGCTGTAAGTAAGACATTCTATGACCTGAACGTCATCAGCAAAGAGGACATCTGACTAAATGTGAACGATCACACAGCATTGCTTTGCTTCCCGAAAACTTTGATGAAGACAGAATTGTATAAAGTCTTCTTGCCGAATAAGCAAATCAGTGAGTGACTTCAATGAAATGTGCCTGTAAAAATGTTCGCCATCTGGACCATGACCCAAAAGTGGGTCCCGTACACATTCTGGGAGGGTTGCAGACAGCTTGTTAAAAAATGAATACATAAAAACTAAAATAGTTATCTGATTTTGTACTAGTCTTTTATCTTGAAAGAAAAAAACAGACAGAGAGAGGCATTAGTCAGGCGTGCGCAGCAACCACTATTCGTTTGCGGGTCACCCTTTTCTTTAAATTTATAACTCTCTCTTGCTCACACACACAGACTAAACCAAAGAACCTATGCGGATACGGGAAGACCATGAAAACTCCACTCAGATTGGGATTTGAATCGGAAATCCCCAGCTCTGAGAGGCGAACGTGCTAACCACTAAGCCACCGTGCCACCACTTGGAGGCAAAATGGCGAAACTCAACTATTAATCAAATATAAATATAATTATTTTTATGAAACTATAAGTAATGAAGTATTTGAAATGTGGGTTTTTGTTCATTAAAAACAAGTTATTTAGTTTCTTTTTAATTTGTTTTTCATGGCTAATTTTGAAAAATATATTATTTGCTTTGTATTCTATAAAAGTGAGTGGCGACTTAATGACCATGAGAGAATGTGGGTCCTAAGCTGAGTCCAGTTGAGAGGCCCCTGGTCTAGATTAGGCAAATTTGAAGATGAACAAATATGAGATGCTGGTATTTATGTAAAGCTTGCGCTTATAATGCTTGACCACAAGGAAGAGACATTTCTTTATAAATCAAATATTCCAGTATTTTAATACTAAAAGCAAATCTTTAAAAAAACATACATAAAGTTCTTGTGCATGAAAAGAAAAAGAAAAAACATCATGTTAACACCCCTAAAAAACAATGGAGTGGTTACTTGCACCACAAATTATTTTGATTTATTCTGGCAGTGCATTAAATTTGTTTATGCCAGTTATATACATACACTGCTGGTTGTCACTCCTCTTTTCAAGCTTTATAAATGTACCTGACAAGAGGTTGTGACCCTCCTAAATTGCTCATTTCACAGCACTATCTTTAATTTATACATTACTTGAATATGGTGTGCATATCTAGGTCATTTCCTACATTTTTAATAAACAGTTTAGATATAATATAATACATCATTCATATCTGCCTTCTGTTATATCTGCCCCCTGTGTTGGAAAATATGTTTAAATACCTGCATTAATGTTTCAGCAGGCTTATTTACATGAAAGAAAGGCAAAAAGAGGGTAAAAAGAAAACAGGAGGGGTACAGGAAGCATTAAAGCATCTGAGCCTAAGAGAGAGAGAGAGAGAGAGAGAACAAGCAGGGAGCTGGAGCAGAGCAGGGCTGCAAGAATGAAGGCTGTGAGGATGGTGACGCACGATTATCTTCCTCCTGCTCAACCATTGGCTGCGGGGACCGCCTGTCAGTGAGCTCAGGTTCAGGAATATGCCATCAGGGCAGATTATGAAGCAGACCTCATCTCTGGTGCTCTCGTCTGCTTGTCTCAATGGCTGAACAGAAGCTTTCTATGCTCTCGTCGCTGTGGCTTTTTGTGTTTGTACAGCCAGCTTTGTCCTTTAATCAAGTGCCTGCAATCCTGGACAGGAGGTAAGGGTTGTTGTATTAGCTTCAGCATGGGGAGGTGGGGCGGCGAGGGAATGATGCTGTGTAACTGATGCACTATCATAGCCGTTCACTGTGGCCAATGCCATCAGGGACCAGGTATCTTATTAGCAATAGTGTTTGAGCAGCATTTCTGGATCTGCGTAACAGCAGCTTTAGCTGCAGATGTTGTTGTACTTTCCCGTCTCCCTCAATGAAATCGCAAGACGTTTAAACATGGTTATGACAATGAGACTTGAGATGGACCCTGTCCAGTGTTTTGTCTGAAGGAATCAGATTACAGTTGCTACCCTATTCTGAGCCAGGGATGAAGTGGTTTTGAGTGAACCACCCTCACTAGCGATAAACAAGCTATTGTACTCTTCGTGTACAGTTGTTTACATGTTTACCTAGCATTGCTGAGTTTACCCTGTTTACCTGTTAACATCCTAAAGCATTAAACTTTCCTTGAAATGAGAAACTGGATAAATATTCAATTGTACAATAAAGCTTTTTGCATGAATGTAAAGAATAATCAACAAAAGATATGGATACTTGCCTGAACAACAGAGGTGCTATTTTTGATAGAGCATATGGTCCTGTGGGATTAGGGCAGAGGTGTTTTGATGTGACTGAGCGGATGACTTAAGACTCTTAGTTTCTTACCTGTAGAAATCATCATTTGAGATCAACAGCATGATGTCAGGGTGTAATCCAATATAAAACCTATAAAACCTAACCTCTGACACAATCACACTATATAATGAAACATACTGGAATACCTTCATTCCATCCTATTGCTACATTGGTGTACAATAAGACATCACCATACAGTTATATGATTGCAAAATTGTAGGTATAGTTTTAGGAAGGTTCTAGCATGACTGTGCCCAAATACCCAAAGCAACATTTAGTTTGTTATGACCCACACAGAGCCCTGACCTCAACGCTATCACATGCATTGATAGAGATTTGATTTTTAAAAAATGTCTTTTCTTATCACATTATCTTCAACTTAATCTTATTCTGGGGTCACAGGAGGTTCTCCATGTCAATCCAGGAGAGAAAGATCTGGGAGTTGAGCACCCAGGTCAGGGCACCAATCCATCGTTGGGCACACGCTTACTCACACAGACACACCTCATCAAAATAGATAGGAGAAAAACCGGAGAACCCAGACAAAACCCACATAGACACTGGAAAAACATGGAAACTCCCCCCAGATTGAAGGGGTTGGAACCTGGCTCCCCAGGGCTGAGAGGCCACTTGTCATTTGTACTTACTTACTTCAAATTAAGTAATTATGTTTAGCATACTCCTATGTACATAAACACTGAATATTAACTTCACTAAACACATCTGACCTTTCACAGCTGAATCTGTCCTGTGTGGAATTTCGACGTGTGACCCCAGATTGCAGCATAAAATCATGTTTCTTGTGGATTTGTTTAGTTGTGTATTCACATTTAAATGGGAAGTACAAGTAATCTAAAGTGACCTCAAACAAGACATAGTCATTGATGCTGGACTAGTCCTAGCTATTTATTCAAAAATTGTCAATATTGTGGGAGGGTTTTTGCAGCAGTTTTGATAGTATGCAGTGAGAATAGAGAAAAGCATCCAGCAAATTGTGACCCTTTAAGCAAATAATCAATGAAATTGTTCAAAAAAAAAAATGATGATAAATATCAAGTGAATTATCAAATGAATCACAGCTATTACATCAGTGTTGGATTGGTATGCTTTTACGAGAAGCAGGAATGTGCAAGAGAATGCTAAAACAGGATCACTGAACAGTGAAAAGACCATGCCTGGTCAAATTAAGCTAAATTTCTGATACATCATGCTAAAGGGAGAGTCAAAATTTGGCATAAGTAGCATGAATCGATTAACATTTCCTGTCAGGTGTCAACAGTTTGAGCAGAGCTGGAGTAATAGCCTGGTGAATGTTTTCTTGGCAATTCCTATGCTATAAAATGTGTGAACAGACATTTGGACAGTAAGGCTTATCTAAGCATTATGGCCGAACAGATTCATCCCTTCATAACAGCTGTTTGTACTACAGTAGAACATTTTTAACAAAATAATACACCATGCCTCAGGTGTGATATTGTCAAAAGGGAATATTTTTGGACCATTTTGCTTTGCGTCTGCATTCCTGTCCATTGTCTCCCTTATTGGCATTTTTGATAACTAATTATTGTCAATTAACTGGTATATTACTGTCATTGTCTTTCAGATTTGTTAACCCATCATGTGATTTACCTACATTAAATTAACATTTGGTCCTTTAGCTGTCGCCCAAGCGACTTACAGGTATTCCAACTTGATGGTTGGGGTCAGGACACGGGGTAACAAACCGTATCCCAGGAGCAATGAGGGTTGAGGGCCTTGCTCAAGGATCCACATTGGTAATTTTAGTGGACCTGGGATTTGAACCCACAACCTTCAGATTGATAGCCTAAAACTCTAACCACTGAAATACAAAACCTACACCTGCCATGTATATAAGCTCCTTCTTTTATTCAAGTCTTTTTTGAATGACATCGATTCCCAGTTGTCTGTATGCTCTATGTCTGTTCCCCGGTGTCTTCTGCATTAAAAAGACCTTTTTTTAACTAAACCCTGCACCCTAGACTGTATTTCTATGCCACGCATGCAGCAGAATATGACAGATATTGTCATGAATTGGTTTCAGGAACATTATAGAATTAGTCTTATTTCTTTGTCCTTTGGTCATTTAATTATTTAGAGCAAAGCAGGGCAATTAATTTTCTCAAGAGGTCTGATGAGAAGCTGTTATAGAGTGCTGAACCAATGGGCTAAA
>JAOUQT010055758.1:0-10673 GCA_025769995.1 Xyliphius kryptos | reverse complement strand
GAAAACAGATGCACACCCACACCCGCTACCCTTCCTGGACTAAAATGCTGGAAAAGAACCCAGTAACACCCAAACACCAAGTAGTTTCTACACAAATTAACCTTCTTCTAAGTCTTAGTGTAGTTACAGCTCCGTTTTAGGTAACATAGAAGTTAAACATATGTAATAAATGTAATCAGACCAACAATTATAATAATGAAGTTAGACTGAGATTGAAATCACACTTAGAGTTGAGGTTGAAATAACATGTTGCACAGTACTCCGATTTAAACTTTAACAGCGATATTCTCTTAGCACAGTAGATAGTATATAGATGATGGGGGAACATTTGCACCATATATCTTAATGTAGGTAGGCCGCATTTCAGTTTCATGTACTAGCGTCTCAGATCAGTCTTTACAGATACTGTGTTATTCACATAGCCTCACATGACATGAGGCTATGGTGGAGGAGAGATCTTTGTGTGCAAAAACTTATCTGCCGCATTCGGAGTTTCAAATTTGTGTCCGTGAGAATGGCCGGGTAGAAAAGACTGTATTCGATTTTGGTCTAGCGTAGTTTGGCTTTCACTGGGTTAAAGGCGGCCCGACATTTTCCAATCTCGGCAGGAAGGTCTGGGAAGATATGCCTCGAAAAAGGAGCTGTACTTTGCCCTTAGATAAACCCAAGATCTGCTCCTTTTTGGCGTAATAGTGTAACCGCACTAATATAGGACATGGGCGGTCGCCTTTTTTTGTTTTTGTCGATAGATACAAGAGAATCGAAGTTCTCTGTGCCCAGTACTTTGGGAAAGAGTTCTGAAATAAACCGAGTAGTGCTAAATCCCTCTGCACCCTCCGTTATGCAGCTGATTCTCAGATTTTGTCTGCGACTTCTAGACTCGAGATTAATGCACTTCTCGTGTAATTGTTTTAATTCCCATGCTTTGTTTCATGCTGGCTGTCCACCTGTGCAATTCTCTCCAGAGCATCATTGGGGGTTTGCACCATGGTGGTCCGTTCTTTAGTTCCCTTACTAAACGCACGGCGGAGTTTTTGAGTATTGGATATTGTTTCCATTTAGAGCATCCAGTGATGCTTTCCGGGATAACTGTAGCTCATTTCTTAATGCTTGTAGGGTGAGCTTTGTGCCTTCCTTCATTTTTCCGTCTACACAGACTAAGTCTCTTAGCGTCGTTTCACTTTTCTGTCCTCTCGAACCTTCCACCAATTTAATATGCAGTCCCGTATTATAATGTTGTTGAGCACTAAATACCTTTATAACTCAGAAGGTCCAGTTATGCAATAAGTATTACCATATGTGAATATTAATGATGTGTATTTGGGAGCCGTTCGGACTTCAACCTACTCCATCGCAAGCTTCACTGGAAGTCTCATGCCTTGTGAAACATTTTTAAATAGATGTGTTTGATGTTTAGGATCAATATCTTGCTGAAAGACTTAGCGCCAACCCATCTTTTGGGCAGAGGCCACCAGATTCTAATTCAAAATGTCCTAATATTTCAAAGCGTTTATGACCCCATGTATCCTTAAGGTTCCCTGGTCCTTTGGAGTGGAAACAGGCCCACAGCGCTCCACCATAATTAACTGTGGATGAGGTGTTTTTCTGTGTACTCATCCTTGGTGTTATGCAGACCGACTTAGAGTGCTTGTTTCCAAAGAGCTATATCTTGGTCTCATCTGACCAAAGTACATGGTCCCCATTAAAACTTAGTATCACTTGGCAAAATCCACCTGTTAATGCTTATGAGTATAACTCCGAAAAGGCTTTCTTCGCGCATGCCTTCCAAACAGCTTGTTGGAATGTAGATAGTGCCTGATGGTTGTTTGGGAGACATCGTAGCCCAAATACACTACCATTTGCTTCAATTCTCTTACAGTGAGCTTTGGAGAAGTTTTTACTTCTCTCACCATCCTTCTCACTGGGCCTGGTGGCAAAGTACACTTGCATTTTCTTTCAGGCGTGTTTGTCACAGTTCCAGATGTTTTAAACTTTTTGTTGATTGCTCTGACTGTAGATAAGGGCACCTGCATATGAGTAGCTATTTTCTTGTAGACATTGCCTGATTTATGAAGATCGACACATGTGCCTTAGTTGAATAGTGCGCTCGGCGCGCCTGCCTTTGTTTATGTAGTTCAGTTAATTAACTTGTTTCATTTAGGTTTAGTTAATTAACTGTTCTGTGTTGTCATTGGGTTTTGTTTGTTACGTGTCTAGGACTGTTTCTGTTATATTCTCTGGGCTTCTGTCATGTCCTCTTCTCGTGTCACTTTATATGTTACGTTTGCGTGTTCGGTTTAGTTTGTGTCTGTAGCGTTTAACTATCTGGTTAATAAACGCCATTTTGATCCTCACCTGGCTGCCTGCTCCTTCCAGCTCCCCCTCGTGCGAACTAACGGTAGCTCTAACGTGACAGTGTGTTTTCTTGTCTTTTCTATGTTTAAGAGAGAGAAAAAAAAATAGACCTCTGTGTAACACCATATTTATACTCCAGGAAAACAAGAAGTGATAAATTACTAATTAAAGATTCCTAGATACTTTGATCCACTTAATCAACTACAGTAGATATGACATAAGGAGTTCAAATAGATGTATTTCCAAGAAATTGTCGAGGGTGCCAGTAATTGTAGAACAGGTCATTTTATGGAAAATCATTATTTCTAAGTGTTTTTTTACTTGAGTAGAAAGTTGCTTTTTCCAGAGTGAGATTATGCTTCTCAATAAATAATTAATACATTTTAATAATTTAATAATTAATACATTTTAAAGTCATTTTAACTAGGGGTGCTAATAATAATGGAGGGTGCTGTATAATGTGGCTGGCATGTTGGAATAGTTCAAGTTGTGTTCTGGTAGAATTATGGATACCCCCAAGCATGTTTGGGTCTTGAGGGAATCTAAGTTTAAAAACAGTCCAAAAACATGGATTTAATGTGAATTGGCTGCCCTAAATTGCCCTTATTTAAATTGTTCCTATAAAGTGTGTCTGTGTAAGTAAATGGGTGCACAGCATTGGATTGGCATCCTGTCCTGGGTGTATTTGCTTAGCACCGAAAAAGTTGGAAACCCTCACAGTAAAAGATTAAGGGGAAGATAATGAGATGAGATGGTTTATAAAATTTTACATTTAATTTTACTTCCAACATTCATCCTTTGACATCAGGTACAGGTATGTCAGTTCGACTGACACTTGGCCCTAATCAGGGTAAATATGGGGCACCTTAATAAACCTGCCACACCTTGCAACAGGGAGTGGACCGCCCTAGTACCATCATTCCATGCGACAATTGTTCCAGATTTAAATGGGGGATGTGGGTCAGATCTAGGCCAGAATCATTTTACTATCATGGTTGGGATTTATTCGGCATGCTCTCGTGACGGGAACAAATTGCATTTGTCCCCATTAAGTTCTTTCTTGAGAACTGCAAGTATAGTTAATGCTTTATGTAGCGTGGCGAGCAGGGGACTTTTAATATGAGGTATAAATTTAATTCAAAACCAATAAAATATAAATAAAAAGGAATATTGTAGCCAACTACGCCACTCTGGGAATTACACCCAAAGAATTATTAATAAAGCACACAGGTTCATGGGTACCACAAAGGAACAGTGAGACAAGGATTTTTAACGAAATGAACAAATTTATTTAACCCAATCAATCAATAAAATAAATTTAAAAAAAGAAAAGAAAAAAAACGCAACAAAACACAAGCTGCAAAAAGGGATTTTAACAATTAAAATACCATAAAACAATTTATTATTACTAGCAACAATTATCTAAAAATAATTAAAATTAACCATTAGGACTTTGACTCTTAGCTGATTCAAATCAATACAAACAATACTTCCTGTAGGGCCGAGGCTCACCGGATAGGGCAGGTTAGTATCTGTTACAAACCCAATTCACCGCAAAAATCAGTTCAAAAGATAACCCATACCAACAAAATACCAGATGAAAAGCCTACCGTCCTGGAACCCTCGGCACCTACATTACAATGTAAGTTGTAACGAAAGAAACAGAACAAATCAAAACCATGAGAATATGTAGCTGCACGGATGTTCATTTACTTCATAAATACAGCGTAACAGACCACGGTTCCTCCCAAATGACCTAAATGCAACAAAAAAAGTACCCAAAAGAAATTAACAAAATCCAGGTAAGTCACAAGGAAGTACAGCCTGCGACGCTGTAGTGCTGCTGCACATTCACAAAGGGCCCTCAAACCTCCCCATAAGGCAAAACGTCGGCTTATTTGGCAGATACAGGACACTTGTAGTGTCTATGCAGAGATTATTTCAGCCTAAAACAGTCAACTGGACCCACTGATGCGAAATTCATGAATAACAGCAGGGAAACTTCTCAATTGGTCAAACGCCGGCAGCTCACACGGAGGAGTCGAACTGCATGCTAGAGCTAGCTCAGCTCAGCAAAGGCTGTTTTGATGGCAGCCAATAAAGACAACTCTCAAAGCGGAGCAGTAACCCGAAAGGGGCGGGGGACCAAAGGCAGACGCCAGATGACATCGTCACAGCCCCTTTTATCGGACCGCCAAATTAAGTCATTACCTACCCGGAAGTGACGGAGCACAATCGCCAAAAACTATAAATAATATTAATCATCATAATCATACTATCACTACTAATAATAATAATAATAATAATAATAATAATAATAATAATAAATCATCATCACCAATATTAAGACTGTACTGCTACATTTAGTTTTAGCTTCCTCATGGGACCAGACTTTCAGAGCCAGCAGCCCATCAAAGAAAAGGAGCAGAAACATGATTGAGTTGAAGGAAGAAATAATAAAAAAATACAAAATTACCTTAAAATCACTGGAATTTGCCGCATGTACGGAAAGTCACCGTTCACTATAAGATCCATTAAGAAACAACTACGAATTAGAGGTTATGTGAGAAAAACACACTAGCTCCAGATTTACAAGCTGGGAAGGACCGGCCTAGAAAGCATGAATGTAGCACGCTTCAACAATAGCCTTCAACTACCAAAACAAAACCTCAGTGAAAAACTTCTAAGCCATTTAATTCGTGTGTGACAAGTTTATATTGAAAAGAAGTACAACATGTATTCAAGGCTAAGTAAATCCCAACAAACTTTATTGCCATGGTAATTACAGAATCAATCAATAGGTAGAAAAAAAACACAAACGGGAAGTAATAATACTCAATTAACTAACAGAACTTCATAACAATAAAAAGCAGTAAGTTTTAAGACAAAGCCCTGTCTAACAGTGGATGTTAAATTTGTCTATACTTGTATTATGTATTACTGGGTCAGTCCTTGTGATGTTACCTAGACCATGTCTAGACCAGTTGTCCTTATTGGGTTATTGATTAATGTTTCTGCATGTTATTTCTTCTTTAGTTTACAACACGTAGTTTTTCACATTTTCTGCAAGGGATTCTTATAATGACTTTCAAAACTTCCTGAAAGATGTATGATCACCGACCTTAAAAAACTTTTTTTGTGTATATTATAATTTTATATGATTGCATTTTGTGACTAGCTGTGGATGCCTGAGACACTTGTTTATTGTGGAATATTATTTAGGTGCATCTCATTCTTATTCTCCAGGTTGTATTCATCACTGTTGTTTGATGCTTTTTAAGACAACTGAATCCCTAAAATTAATTAATTATTATTTGGTTAATCTTCTACTGGGATCGTGGTTCCCTACGCCCATCAAGGGAAGAAAGTTCCAGGCGCCTGGCAGATACGCCCAGGACAGACCACTCACTCACACAGCCACACACACACACTATAGGGGGAAATTTAGAGTATTCAATTTACCTTGAATTCATGTTTTTGGACTGTAGGAGGAAACCGGAGAACCCGGAGGGAACCCATGCGGACAGAGGGAGAACATGGAGAATCCACCCAGATCAGGATTCGAACCGGGAACCATGTTTTCCTAATTCTATAAAATGATCATAAAATAATGGCTTATTGGTTTTAACTTTTATACTATTTTTAAGGAAAGCTTACTAGGTAATATATTGCAAAATAAATGCTCGCCTGAAGCAAGTTGAATTCTGTGCTCATTTTGCACCTACATTTTTGACCATATAAGGCCCAATTTTAAAACAGTTCAGATCTGGAGGAAGTGAAGAAGTCTGAGTCCAAGTATTTTAACAGAATATGCCTGAATGACAAGTAGACAAATGATTCAAGTCATTCCAGAGACCAGTTGAACCTACTCGTGTTCTCCTGAGTTAACTTCATCTGAGGAAAGAAAAAAATAATAATAAAAAACAATTACAGTGCCTTCCAGTGCATGTCTTGTCTGGCGTTCCTTGGGCAATGTTCATTGCTCTGCTGGCATATTTGCAGATTTATGGCATGCCTAGCTGGACAAAGAGCAGAACACCCGTTTGCTTTTTCAAACCCAAACATGTTCTGCAACAACATGCTGATATTATTATGTTTCTGAAACAAATCCCTTAGGAAAAAGATTGTAGAAGAGGAACAGGAGAAAGAAAGTGAGATTGAATTATGAGCCCATATTTAATGCAAATTGAGGTCACCAACATAGTTTGCACATATTTTTGTGAGTGAGTTTGCTTGAGGGAGGGAACCGGTTGGGGTCTGTTGTAAAGAGCTGTGGGAGCAAAGGAGGATGTCAGTAATGGTGTTAGATGTTCCTGAGTACTATACACCAGCTGCAGTCCCCAAGGCGGTTGTCCTCAAACTTTCAAAATAACAAATCTTTCCCTTTTACTCCATGCCTTAGGCTGTCACACACACATGCACACACACAAACACACACACACATACACACACACACACACACATATACATATTTAAAGCATATAAGAAGCAAAGAGTAAACTGAAGATATGTTTTGTTTAAAAAAGAAGTAGTTTAATTACAAAATGTATGTCAACATGAGTTTTTCTTACTTCAGGACAGCAAAAATTTTTAATCCAAATCATGCCCTGGAATCTGCACAATCTACAGACCATATGTCACTGATATTAAATTAGTTGTTTGTTTATTTTTAATGATAAATGGTAAAGGAGAAATATAATGATAGATTATGAAGTGTTGACCCTGGTCAGTAACTAGCAACACTATTTTAAGTTTAAATTTGATTAAGCATTTATGCAATCAAAATGCAAATCAAAACAATGTGTGATCTGCAAAATTATACCAAATGTGCATTCATTCACCAGTCACTTCATTAGTTACACATTCCTATTGTTCTCAAAAGAGCACCCCAAAAACTCCACAAAATGTATTATTTGGATGATGGACAATTCTTAGTACTATGGGGACAATGACGTGATAGTGGTCCAATAAAGATAATTCATCAGCCAAAATTTTCCTGCCACCAGCAACCTGTATACAACATCTTGTGAGCACTGATAAAGAATTAGAGGATAACACGAACTATGATGTAATTTCTTATTTCACATCTACAAGGTGAAGCATTAAGATATGTATGTCTAAATGAATTTAAAGTGAGTAAACAGAGTTTAAAAACTACAGTCTAATCCACTCGTAGCTGTCACGGATCCGAAACCATAACTGTTGTGCAAAAAGCCATAAAAGTCCAAAAGTGCGAAAATAAAGAGGGTTTTTAATGCAGAGACAACGTGGAACAGGGCACACACAGAATGGAGCAACTCATATGACGCTAAGACAAAAACACACAGGGGAAAAGCATTTAAATAAAGGGCAGGTGAGACACGTGACGGATATAACACAGCTGAAGATAATGAGGAGACAATTAACTTAAACAAGGACCAATTAACAATGTGGGGCGCAGACGGGACAAGAACGGGAACAACCTGAAAACAAAACCAAAAAGTCCTCAGCCCTTACACTGACTTTGCCTGATGTGTGATTAATCGGGTCCAAACACATCTAAATCCCAAGCGTAGGTCCCTGTGTAAGCACTTTTCCCAGTAAATCGTTGAGTATATGCGGCTCCCTCCATGAAGAATCGTTTAGCACACGCAGCTCCTTTAATGGTGTATCATTTAGCACACCCGGCTCATTCAATTTGCTCAACTTGGACGTATCACTCAGTTCCCAGCACGACTTCGTTGTATCATTGATTCCCAGCACGACTCAAATCACTTGGTGGGTGGGAGCTTAACACTGAGAGGGAATTTGAGTTGTTTGCTGTTTTACTGGCCCTCGCTGTTTTGGTGTATGTTTCATGTGTGCAGGACTGTGACACTTCCGCCGAGGTGAAGGGTGCATGAAGCAGGATGATTTCTCCTGTTCTCCGGACGGGGTCCCCACTAATGCCATCCAGTGCGGGAGACAAGACCGCCGTTGCCCAGACGGACACACCCTAAGCTTTTTAAAAGATCCACCTGTCACCCAATCTAGAAAAAATCCTCCTGTCATCTATTTCAGTAAAGATCCTACTGTCAGTCAGTCTCTTAAAGACTCGCTCCAGGGGGTTTTCAAAGTCAGTTCACCTGAGGGCGCTGCTAAAGTCGGCTCATCGCCATTGGGGTGGAGAAACCGTGGCCATCTGCCTTGCTGTCCGCCAGTGGGGCAGACCACTCCACGCCATCCGCCGGAGGGGTGGAAAACACAAGGCCATCCGCCACGCCGTACACTAGAGGAGTGGAGAACCTGATGCCGTCCGCCTTGCCGTCCGCCAGAGGGGCAGAGCACTCAAAGCCGTTCGCCCTGCCATTTTTTAGAGGTGCGGAGCACTCAAGGTCGTCCGCCAGAAGAGTGGCGAACCTAAGGCTGTCCACCTCGCTGTCCGCCAGAGGGGCAGAGCGATTGGGTTAGTCCAGGCCGTCTGCCCTAGCGCTGCTCATAAGGCCATTCGCCCAAGGGGTGGAGCACTCAATCCGGAGGGCGGGTTCTCATCTTGTTCCCGTCCTGCTTTCCATCAGACCTTCAATGTTGGGCGCATAAAGAAAAAGGGGTGTGATATGTAAGGAGAGTGTAAGGAGCGCTAGGCACTCGTTACCTGTTTATTTTCTTTCAGTTAATTAACTTAGTTGCTCTCGGTTGGTGTTATTTTGATTAACTGTTTTAGTTCATTGGGCTTTCCTTTTTTCTATTGGTTCCTTTGTTTTCACGACAGGGACTTTTTTTATTGCTGAAGTTTCCATTGTGTCCCCGTCCTTGATTTTTTAATGTTATGCGTGTGGGTCCCCCTGGTTTTTGTATTATTTTTGGCTGTTCAAAAAAAACGCTATATTCTGCTTTCTTGATTGAGATGTTTAAAATCTGACTTTGATGAAACCAAGAATCCAAAAATTACAGAGTGGCTGGAAAACGATGGCAGGGTGTCAGACCAGTGGCAGAAACTACAAAGAGTTCTATGCTATTTTAACCATTGGAATTTGAACCAATATGAGGAATTGTTGACAGCAAATACATGACCAATACGTAAGAATTTATCTAGGTAGATCTCTCACACTGGCAAATGCTCTCATGGCAGTACTCTGAGATGCAGGCAATAGAGGTGCCAAGCTTCTCATAGAATGCTTTCCAGACACAAGAAGTAAACTGGAGACTGTAGCAAGAAAGGAAATCTTCAGTAAGCCAAATATGAAAAACAGATGATTAAGCTTAACTGACTCATTGAATGTAAATAATAGTTTAGCTTGAAAGGTAGATTCAGCTAGTTAGAATCTTACATATATTTGCTGTCTGGTAGGTAAATTTAACTCCCCTTGAAAAGTGGTCTACAATGGTGGAGCACCCTTTCAATTCGGGAAGATCAACCACAGAATCTATGGCATGGTGCAACCAGGGAGGGAATGGTATTGAAAGAGGATGGAGCTTATTGGCGCATAAAGATTTAGGAGTCTTGCTAGCAGCACAGAAAGAGCAGGATGACACAACCATTTGACATCTGCAGGGATGCTGGATGAAGGATATAATACAAGCCAAAAAAACACCGCTAAGTGTCCATAACACTGATGTGACTGCACAGGTGCGGCAGGAGGAGCCGATCAAGGCGTTAGGTGAGGAAGGTCTGGCGTCTGTATGAAGCACACTGAACGCAGACTTGAAACCTGGATCCTCTGCTTTTTTCGGCTGTAAGACAAAAGCTCACACAGCTTAAACAAGCCTATGATGCAAAAATGGAAATTGGAACGGGTTAAACTTGGAACAGAACAGTGACGATCCCCACCAGTTCTTCTGACGTGGGTCCACGTGATGAGATGTCCAAGGAATGTGGGGGGCACATATATTAACCCTGCGGGGTAGTGATTGGGGTGGGATACGGCCTGTGATTCCCTGTGAATATCCTCCTCAATCTTACCACCATACAGCATTGAAAAAACGAGGATGAGAGCATGGGGCAGTGGAAATCAGGGTGGGACTCAGTGTCACCATGAGTCCAGTATGAACAAACCTATGGTGCATAAACGGAAATTGGAACAGGTTAAACGTTGAACAGAACGGCGACGATCAAATGTCAAAACTGTGCGCGAGGTTTAAATAGCCAATCAGAACTTTGGTAATGCACTGGTAAAAGGCATGACATTTTTCTTTGTTACAAAAAAAGATTATTCTTTACGGCCTTGTATTGATTATCGTGCACTTAGTTAGGTTAAGTTTTTTACCAAAAACACGAAAACGCATCCCCCAAAACACATTTCAAATTCATTGCAGCCCTGCCTTAAAAGGACCAGCTAACATCGTTTCAGTGATTGCTC
>JAOUQT010055744.1:0-10674 GCA_025769995.1 Xyliphius kryptos | reverse complement strand
GTGGATGTGTGAGTGAGTGAGTGTGCCCAGCGATGGATTGGTGCCCTGTCCTGGGTGTATCTGCCCGGCGCCCGAGATGGTCTCCCCTAAATGGGCATAAGGAACTCCACCGCGACCCTAATGGAGGAGTAAGTGGAGGATAATGGATGGATGGATATAAATCTGTATTGTTCAGCATTGACTTCAGCGAATCTGCAGCGAATCACTGGAATTTCCCACTTCATTATCCATAATTTTCTATTTTTCACATCTCTATAATTGGTTGCTATTTCTACCAGGACTGGGAATGAACCCTTTTTTTTTAAAAAAAAGGAAAGGAAACGCAAGTGGTTTGTCTTGGGTCGATGCATTTCTCATTTCCTTGCAAAACACTGCTGTGGGAATCATTTAGTTTTCTTTTCATAAATGCGTTCCGATTCGTTCTATTAATCTAGGAACCATTTCATAGCGGAGTTGGTTCATATTCCGGCTTATTAAATCATCATCAGTTAAATAAGTTAAATATATGATCACATTGCATCAGTTTAAATGGCTGTAATCAGATTGTTTGGTTTTAATATCACGGGCTGTTTACAATACAATCAATTAAAACTGCAGAACCCAACATGTATTACATGGTTCATAGATTTTTTCTATAACAATTTAAAAATAAAGCAGCAGATCATTTAATTTACTGCAAAAAAGGAAATATTGTTGTCTAACATTCTTTACCACCAGGTCACTTGAAGTTTATTTTTTATTTTTTTTACTATATTTTAATATGCTTTAGATGCATGTGTAGTTTCCAACCAATCACGTGTGTAGTTCCTTACCCACAAGCCTACGACTGCCCACTGTGCTGACCGACACAGAAAACCTTCTGACTGGCACAGCTGGCATCGATGTGCCATCCTGAATAAGCTGCACTACCTGAGCATCTTGTGTGGGTTGTAGACACCGCCTCATGCTCCCTCTATGGTGAGAGAACTGACCAAATGCCAAAGTGACCCAAACATCAACCAGAAAGGATGAGAACAGAGAAAAGGGGTGTGGTCACCACCTGCAGAAGCTCTCCTTAATGGGGGGGGGGGGTCTTGCTAAGTGTCTCTCATTTCTACCTGTTGTCTGTTCCATCCGCACAACAGCAGGTGAAACTGATTCACAATCAGTGTTGCACACTAACAGGACAGGTTCAGTTTGGACATTGTGTTGTTTGACTCAGTAATTAACACATTAAGCTTTGATCGGTTCGGTAACTCTTAACTAGCATGTCTTTGTCATAACCAGTCATCACATACAGCATTATAAAGTTGAAAACCTTGTTGTTTATAACATGTAACACAATCTACAATTCAAAAGTAAGAACAGTGTTGTCTTAGACAGCCGCGTGTTTGTATAAAACAATTGCTTCACCATTTAAGACAAATTAAATAAAGAAAAATCCGACTCTAAATGCTACAATGCTATAAATCCGTTACATAAAAAGTCGTTTAGATGCTCGAAATATGGGTCAAATATTAGCGTTTTATGGATTTATGTGCATATGTATGCATTATTCCTCTGAATTATTCTTTACCCGATTTATTTTTACGTGTTAACCCCGCCCACTTTTGTTAAATCCTACTTAGGATTGGCTATGCAGGACGCCCATAGAAACCAATCAGGAAATCAGGCTATTTCAACATTGCTCCCATTTCCCCACAACATATTTACAGGGGTTGGACATTGAAACTGAAACATCTGGTTTTAGACCACAATCATTGATTAGTATGGTGTAGGTTCTCCTCTTGTGGCCAATACAGCGTCCATTGGTCTTGGGAATGACATCTACAAGACCTACACAGTGGTCAGAGGGATTTGAAGCCATTCTTCTTGCAGGATAGTGACCAGGTCACTACGTTATGCTGGTGGAGGAGAACGTTTCCTGACTCGCTCCTCCAAAACCCCCCAAAGTGTCTGAATAATATTTAAATCTGGTGAGTGTGCAGGTCATGGGAAATGTTCAACTTTCATCAAATCAATCTGGAACTCTGGTATGTCACCCATAATGCAATATTTGGAGCATTTATTTTGCTCATTGAACCTTCACACTCTGCTCTTACTGGTGCAATGGGCCAATAATGAAGATTGGCCACCAGGGGTCCAATTTAGTCATGAAACCTCCCACACTACAATGACCGGTGTTTTGTAAGCTTCTCTAAACATCAACCCTAAACAAACGGTGGATGGGAAGTTCTTGTCTTAGACGCTACGGCTTCATAATATAACAATGGACACCAAGTGGCGCCCATTGGGGGTCCGGGGTGAAAGCTGTGCCCACACCCGCATGGCGAAAAATTTCGTTGCCCGTCTTTCCAGTGTTTATTGATCAAGAGAAGCTTTTAAGACTTGATGTGATTGTGATGAAGTGCTTTCGAACCCGAGTCTCCGTTCTGCGCTGAGCTCCTGGTTTCTGGTTGTGCGTTTTTTTTTTTTGGCGCTGATGCTCCTGAACTCTGCGAATGCATCTGCAGTAACATCTCCACAATGCAAAGCTCATTACAAATTTAAAAGATCATAAACGGCAGCTGTATCGTCTCCCCGAGCTGCTCTCCTGCTCTCTCTCCTGCTCTCGCTCGCTCTCACCTCTAAAACTTTATTTACGGACGCTCGTTACGCTCCTCTTCCTCATTTTCCCGGCGCTGTAGATCCAGCGCGTTCTGCCATTCAAGTGCATTTTCGATGAGCCCATCGGCACGTAAACAAGTAATTGCTTCTTTCAGCGAATTCTCTCAGAAGCTTGTGGGATCTCAGGGGGGTTCAGAGGTGCTCTCGGTCCTGGAGGTTTTTTACGAGCCGTTTTCTTTTTTTTCTTGCAAACTGTGATGAAGAAAACAAATCACAGTTAGGCGTTTTCACATTCCTGGATGGACTCGTAAAAGCAAATAATTTATATAGTGCATTAGTCTGGTGGATGTTGGCGTCCTCGCCGTAGACCTTCAGCACCGGAGGTTTTGGAACAGAGCTGGACAGAGCCTGGAGATGTTGATTAAACGACTAAACGACTCACTTTGATTGGATTGGGGCTTCGATATCGTTTGTTTAAATGCCCTCGAGTGGCACCGGGGTCTACACGTAATCTTAGCAACCACCAACGATGCCTTAGCAACCACCTACGACCCCTTATCAACAATCCAGAACCCCTTAGCATCACCTACAACCCCTTAGCAACCACCTACAACCCCTTAGCAACCACCAACGATGCCTTAGCAACTACCTACGATCCCTTAGCAACAATCCAGAACCCCATAGCATCACCTACAATTCCTTAGCAACCACCTACAATCCCTTAGCAACCACCAACAATGCCTTGGCAACCACCTACAACCCCTTAGCAACCATCTTGAAACCCTTAGCAACCACCTACAACCCCTTAGCAACCACCGACGAGTCCTTAGCAACAATCCAAAACCCCTTTGCAACCACCTACAACCCCTTGGCGACCACCGAAGAACCCCTTAGCAACCACCTATGACCCCTTAGCAACAACCCAGAACCCCTTTGCAACCACCTACAACCCCTTAGCAACCACCTACGACCCCATAGCAACCACCTATGACCCCATAGCAACCACTTATGACCCCTTAGCAACAATCCAGAACCTCTTTGCAACCACCTACAACCCCTTAGCAACCACCTATGACCCTATAGCAACCACCTACTAACCCTTAGCAACCATCTAGAAACCCTTAGCAACCACCAACGACCCCGTAGCTACAATCTAGAACCCTTTAGGATCAATCCAGAACCCCTTAGCAAACACCTACGACCCCATAGCAACCACCCACAACCCATTTTTACGTCCAAGCTGCGACCAGACTTACATTTTCTTCAGGACATGCACACAGCTGTAGTATCAGTGCTGTAATTATAAACATCTATATATTGTATCTTAACAGAGGCTTATGAGCGATGTCATAAAGCTTTATAGATGCATTATGAACACCGGATCCATGGAACGTGCTGTCGGAAGTTCCTCCTAATTAAATGTAGAAGCACATTATTTTTAGGGTGACCCTTTCAATGCAGTTCTAATGACGCGGGTTTTATACATTGCTTCCCACGTGCAGTAATTTTAAAGTAACACCTCCAGAGTCCAATCTTCATGCATGAATAAATAATGCGAGGACACTTCGGCAGCTAAGAGAACCGTCCTTACATTTATTTTCATATTAATGAAGTCTAATTCCGTTCCTGCCGAGTGTTTACAGCTAAAGGAGGAAGGTTTTGGCGCTTTTCATTTACACCAATAACCCACAATTCACTTAAAGGAGTGCTGACCATCCACCACCCAAGAAGAACCTGCTCTGTGGGGGGTTCTCATGATTAGAGAACAGTTTTAAGAGTTCTAAAATCTCATTCTGATGAATATGATAATTAGCTTGTGGGTTCGATTCCCAAATGTGTCTTTCTACAGGATGTTTGCATGTTCTCCCTTATGAGTTTCCCTGAATATGGCACTTTTAGGTGAATGGGAGATGAGTAATGTGTGTTTCTGATGATCTGTGATCTGGACTGATGATGAGTGCCGGGATAGGCTCCCAAACACACGTTCAGATTTGTGTTATCTCCCCGTTTGATTTGCACAATAACGGCGTGGGGCTCGGCGTTGCGACTCGCGGCACCGCCAGCCGTAATAACTTCACACCCGTCTGTCTCCCGCCTCTCGCTCTGCTCAGTCTCTCACTGTGTCCTTCCCTCTCAGCGTTCCAGCTCCGCGTGTGCCAGGCCCCGCCACCTGTCGCCAACGCAGAGATCCTCATGGACGACGACGAGCTGGAGATAGGTGAAGCAACATACACGAGTCCTCTCATGAACCCTCATTAGAGCCTGTCCCATCATATCCACACACTCTACTGTTCATCTGTATCACCTCCAGATCACCAACGCCTGCTAATGTGTGTGTGTGTGTGTGTGTGTGTCTGTGGTTGTGTGTTTGTGTGTGTTTTCGTATGCGTGTGTGTGTGTTTTGTGTGTGTGTGTGTGTGTGTGTTGCATGTGTGTCTTTGTATGTGTGTGCATGTCTGTGTGTTTTTGTGTGTGTGTTTTCGTATGCGTGTGTGTGTGTTTTGTGTGTGTGTGTTGCATGTGTGTCTTTCTATGTGTGTGCATGCCTGTGTGCTTTTGTGTGCGTGTATTTTGGTTTGTATGCATGTGTGTATGTTTTGTGTGTGTGTGTGTGTGTGTTTGTGTGCGTGTGTTTTTAATTGGCGTTTGTATGTGTGTGTGTGTGTGTGTGTGTGTGTTTGTGTGCGTGTGTTTTTAATTGGCGTTTGAATGTGTGTGTGTGTGTGTGTGTGTTTGTGTGTGTGTGTGTGTGTGCATGCCTGTGGTTGTGTGTGTGTGTGTGTGTATGCCTTTCTGTGTACGTGTGCATGTGTATTTTTATGTGTGTGTGTTTATGTTTTTTATTTGTGTTTGTGTGTGTGTGGGTTTGTGTGTGTGTGCTGTATGTGCGTGTGTACATTTTTGTATATGTGTGTGCTGTTTGTGTTTCTGTGTGCATGTGTTTTTAATTGGCTTGGTTGTGTGTGTGTGTGTGTGTGTGTGTGTGTGTGTGTGTGTGTGTATGTGTGTGTGCGTGCGATCCCTCAACAGGAGACATCATCAGGTACCGCTGCCTTCCTGGCTTCACGCTGGTGGGCAGTGAGATCCTGACTTGTCGGCTGGCCGAGAGGTTGCAGATGGATGGCACTCCTCCAGTGTGCCAAGGTGAGACTGGCAGTGTCGCCTCATTTGTTTTCTCAATGGCTTTTCACATCCTGTGCCTTGTGCTCGCTCAGCATTCCACAGGCTTTGATGTTTAAAGGCGACAGGGATAATAATGGTACCTTTGATCTTGACTGTGACTCATAATGAGCGTTATGTGTGATTCCAGTTTCTGCGTCGGTCCTCAGTTATAAAGCGTGGGCTTCCTGTACAGGACACTCACTCCTCTCTATTTGGGCGAGCGGGGAATTTAAAGGTTTGGACGGAACCAAAAAAGAATCTTTTAAACTAGGTGGCGCTGTAGTTCAGGTCAGGAATAGCCGTCTCATGTTCTGTTCTGTCATCACATCCTGTAGCTGGTGTCTGCTCAGCGGTCTTCAGACTTTGATGTTCAATGCAGACGGTTCCTATCACGCCTTTGATCTGATCTCAGAACAGAAAGATTGTTAAACGCAGGGGTGTGGGATGGATCATTGGGGGACAGAGGAACGCAGGGGGGCGGCGGGGGGAGTGATGGGAACGTGATGGAGATCTGATGTTTTTGGTTCTTCTTGTACGTTGTCCTCACAGTGCGCTGTCCGGATAACGAGGTTCTGTTCGACTCCACCGGTGTGATCCTGAGTCCAGGCTTTCCTGATAACTACCCCAACCTGCAGATGTGCTCGTGGATGATCAGCGTGGAGAAGGGCTACAACATCACCCTGCACTTCGAACTCTTCCAAACCGAGAAGGAGTTCGACATGCTGGAGATCTTTGATGGTAAAGTTCAGAGATTTGAATTCAGTAAACCTCATATGGAACCATGGTGCAGCGATTAGAACGCCCACATTACACCAAGAAGGTCCCGGGTTTGAGTTTTGATGGGGTAAAGCAGAATATGTGTGGAGTCTGCATGTCCTCCCTGTACCTGGGGGCCCTGGTTGACCTCGTACATTCCAAATACCTGCTGTAATGGTACAATGATGGGACTGCAAGGTTCTGGGTTCAACCTCAGTTGCCTGACAGCAAGAAACTCCCAGGTTTGAGTCTTGATGGGCTTTTTGTGTGGAGTTTGCATGTCCTTCCTGTACCTGGGGGCCTTGGTTGACCTCCCACATTCTTAATACCTGCTGGAATGGTACAATGATGGGATTAAAAAGAAAGAAGGTCCCGGGTTCGAGGTTTGATTGGGTTAGAGCAGATCCTTTCTGTGTAAAGTCTGCATGTCCTTCCTGTGCCAAGGCTCTCCGGTTTACCCTCACATTTCAAATACACGCTGATGGCTACATTGACAAGACCGAAAGGTTCTGGGTTCACCCTAAGCCACCTCACAGCAAGAAGGTCCCGGGTTCGAGTCTTGATGGGCTGAATGCAGGTCCTTTCTGTGTGGAGTTTGCCCGTCCTCCCTGTGCCAAGGCTCTCCGGTTTACCCTCACATTTAAAATACATGCTAATGGGTACATTGACGAGACCGAAAGGTTCTGGGTTTACCCTCAGCCGCCTCACAGCGAGAAGGTCCCGGGTTCGAGTCTTGATGGGCTGAATGCAGGTCCTTTCTGTGTGGCGTTTGCATGTCCTTCCGGTGCCAAGGCTCTCCGGTTTACCTCCTACATTCCAAATACATTCATGGGACTAAAAGGTTCTGGGTTTACCCTCATCAAAAATTGTCCTAAACCATCCAGAGAGCTGTGCAGGAAGGGTGGATCATCTCCACTGTGGCTCCCCCTAATGGAAACAAGCCAAAAAAAAAAAAGACATGGTGGTTTGTGGCGGCTTGGTGGTTTAACCACTGACCTTGTAAACGACCGGGCGATACAAATGTGCACTCTTTTGGCCCCTTGTGTGCAGAGAAGCCAGAGTTGTTACTTGGAGGTGAAGCATGGTGGTGGTAGCATCACTTGGTGGGGATGATCCTTGGCTTCACATGAAGCAGAACGAAGGACCGGGTTTTAAACAAATGGAATTAACATCCGAACGAACTTTAAGTATCACCGGCCGTGCATCTTCTGTTAACGCTTCATCCCCCCGCTGGGAGGGAGGGGCATTAAACACCGCCGCACTTAACTCCGCCTGATTGAACAAAACGCTTCCTGTTTTTTGTTTCCGATCGGTAAAAAGGGGCGACCGTCAGGCGAGACCCTGCCATCCGTCGCTTAAGATACCGGCACCGGAAGAGAAACGAGGAATGCTTTTGCGCTAATTGTTGATTGGAATTGATTATCATGCTATTAATTATTCCGAAATGCATTCAAAATGTCGTTAGGCGGTAATTACTTAAGTGAGCACTATTAGCGGATCACCCCCATGACTCACCATTGATTAGACGCTCATTAAATGCCCCTGGCATTTGCAAAAGACCCGGCGGAGCATAAAATGAAAGGCATTAAACCCATTGTCCAGTTATGTCTTTTTAATGCAGGTAAATTTATACCCATGATTCCGCGGGGTCGTGTTCCTGGCGCCCTTTTGATGTCCTTTAACCTTTAGTGTTATGCATTGCAGCAATTTGCCGCAGACGCCTGTAATGACCGAAGTTACTCCTGGGTTAAGATGTGTTGCATCAGGATGTCGTGCGCGACATTTTCGGGACGGATGCGGCTCCCCGCTCTCTCGCGCTCGTCACGAGTCGGTTTCCGTCTGCGAGCATCCATTCAAAGCAAACACGGCCATGATTTACGCAGCTGGGCGCGTCTTAATTAGCCTGTTCAAGCTTTTGGCTAATTGCTAGCTACATTAGCGTTAAAAATAAACGGACCACGGTACATGTCTGCGTATGAACGGGGTGGCTTAACGTTCCGCAGCGAAACCCAGCTTTGATATTCATCCCGATGGCGTTCGAATACTATTGGCTGACTGCAAACGAGGCTCCTCCCACTTAATCACTTAACAGGCATGTTACACCATGTGGTATTCTGCTCTACGTTTAAATTTACGCTGTGTGGTGGTTAACATGTTCGCCTCTCAGCGATGGGTTACAGATTCCAGGTTCGACTCCCGATCTGAGTGTCGATGTCCTTCCCATGTCCGTGTGGGTTTCCAATGGGAATTGGCTGCGCTAAATTGCCCCCCTATATTGTGTGTCTGTGTAAGTGAGTGTTTGCTTAATGATTAGGCTGGCGCCCTGTCCTGGGTGTATCTGCCCAGCGCCTAAAATGTTCTCCCCTGGATAGGGATGGGGAACTGCCTGACCCTCATATCCCCCCCCTACCCTGGGTACCTTAGTAGAGAATTTAATGAGAGATAGATATAATAGGGGCGGCACGGTGGTTTAGTAGTTAGCGCGTTCGTCTCTCAGCGCTGAGGATTCCCGGTTCGAAGTTTCCATGTCCTCCCCGTGTCCACATGGGTTTCTCCGGGTTCTCCGGTTTCCTCCCACAGTCCAAAAACATGGATTCCAGGTAAATTGAATTCTCTAAATTGCCCTTTATAGTGTGTTTGTGTGGATGTGTGAGTGAGTGTGTGCCCAGCGATGGATCGGCACCCTGTCCTGGGTGTCCAGTGCCCGAGATGTTCTCCCCTGGATGGGCATGGGGAACCCCACCACGATCCTGGGTACCTTAGTAGACAATTTAAAGAAAAATAGATATAATAGAGGCGGTGGCTTAGTGGTTAGCATGTTCGCCCCTCAGCGCTGGGGATTCCCGGTTCAAAGTTTCCATGTCCTCCCCATGTCCACATGGGTTTCTCCAGGTTCTCCGGTTTCCGGAGCTTTGGATCCCCACCCTTGAAGCAATGAGGGTCAAGGGCCTCAAGGCCCACACTGCCCCCTCCCTCCCCCTTCTGCTCTTTGGCTCTTTATGAGGACACAGTCCGCAGTCGGTCACATGCTGTATTTGTTACGATACGTTACAACCGCATCATGCTAACCCTTTAAACATTTCTTTCTTCAGGACCCACCATTTACAGCCCCAGCGTAGCGGTGTTAAGTGGCGAGCCGGTCGTGCCCTTCTCCCTGAGCACCACGGGCCACCAGCTACTCCTGCGCTGGTCGTCCGACCACGGCACCAACCGAAAGGGGTTCCGCATCACGTACGTGGGTGAGTATCAAAGTATGTATCCCCCCAGTTGGTAATTCTTTCTCAGTCGCATGCGTGTTAACTGTCTGTCCAGGCCACGCCTCCGCCATGCGTCCTGTCATCTGTCAGCCCATGACGTCCGTCCATCCGTTTAGTCTCGTTTAGCGCCTGTGCGTGTCATTAAACATGGCTGCTGGTATCTACGCGATGCCTTTATGTATTTAATGCACAGGTACACGGGGCGGTTTATCGCTCGCACCTGCCACGGAGTTGCACTTTGTTGGTGTTCAGATTTATTACCGCACACTGCGGATGGAAAACCACGTAAGGTGCAGGGGATACGGCGTGGGTGGCGAATCGTTATTCCGTAGCTGGATGATTCTCAACACAGCGGTGAAGGTGGTAGTAGCATGGTGGGTGCGCGGGAAGTGGGCTCAGGTTGTAAAACAAAGCACAGTGCATGGGAGTAAATGCTCCGTTCGTTCTAATGGGGGTTGGCATGGTGCGGTTATAGAGCGGCGCGGTATTTCAGCACATTGTGAGGTAAATGAGTGTTTACAAGAGACGTGCAGTTCGGCTGTAAGGACTCCATACATCCATTATCCTCCGCTTAATCGTCGCGGTGAGGTTCCCAATGCCCAACCAGGGGAGAACATCGGGCGCTGGGCAGATACACCCAGGACAGGGTGCCAATCTATAGATGGGCACACACTCACTCACACATTCACAAACACACACTATACTTGGTAATTTAGGCCATTCGATTTACCTGAAATCCATGTTTTTGGACTGTGGAAGGAACCCGGAGAAACCCATGTGGACACGGGGAGGACATGGAAACTTCGAACCGGAAATCCCCAGCGGTGAGAGGCAAACGTGCTAAACACTTAGCCACCGTGCCGCCCCTATTTTATCTATCTATCTTTCTTTAAATTTTCTACTAAGGTACCCA
>JAOUQT010055736.1:0-10674 GCA_025769995.1 Xyliphius kryptos | reverse complement strand
GTATAAATATACCCCCCCCCCCCCCCAATTGCATTGTCTGCCTTATGTCAGAACATTAGCCAGTGATTCTGTCTCGACATTTACTTAATTTACTTAAACATCAGTAGCCGACCTCACACGAAATACAAAACAAACGTACATTGTTGTAAAAAAATCTTTTATTTTTGAAGCTTTAGAGCTGCATTGCATTTAGTTGGAACTGTAATTTGATAAGACAGATAAGCTATGATTCTGGAGTATGCTCTCACGTTTTAATACTGAGGTCTCTCCTCTGATTTTTGTAGATATCTTCATATCCTGATGATATTTTGGTCCTTTCTGGCCGGCGTTGTCACCTTTTACTGCTCGCTCAGTCCTGACAGCCTTGTACCCAACATCCTGTTTTCTATTAAATCTAAGGATAAGGTGAGTTCATGACCTTACTGGATTCACTCTGCTCTCCTTTTTTATTTAAGCACTTTAAATGAACATGCTGGCATTCTCTAGGATTACAAATAAAACAAAAAAGAGAGGTCCCATCAACTTTCAGTCCTTATTTTCTCTATTATTATGAAAGTACTTCCATTTCCTCCACAATTTGTGCATCCTTTCTTTTTGCAGTCTCAAAGGTCATGCATTCCATTTGTTGAATCTCTTTAGCTATTTCTTCCCTCTGGGTTACTCTTGGGGGCGCCATTTGAAACCACTTCCTTGTAATAGCTTTTTTGTTGGCAAGTATAAGAATTGGAAACATGGACTTGTCTGTTTCCAGCCAGTCTTTTTGGATGAGGCCCAGGTACAGATTGGTGAGATCGTATGGTATGTCCAACTTGTTGAAATCACATCTCTGTCCAGTAAGGGGTTATTATTGGGCAGGACCAGGAAACATGTGTCCAGCATCTTTTTCCCCCCCCACAGTTTCTCCAGCCAGCAGAGCTTCGTATCGTCTGCCTCCAACGTTTTTTTTTTTTTTGGGTGTTATAAAAAAAAGGAATAACTGACTTCCATCCAAATGGAACAGCACTTACAGCACTCCTCATCTGTAATGTTCACTAAAAGTTCCTGTCTTATTGGACATTTACATTTTATTTTGCTTTGAGATTGTATGGAGATTGGCGACATCAACTAATTCAACCTCCTAAATAAAATATCTGCATATCACACAGCCTCGTGTGTACTGTATGTGCATGTGTTATATGTTCCTTTTGTGTGTGTGTGTGTGTGTGTGTGTGTGTGTGTGTGTGTGCAGCGTCATGAGCAGCAGGAGCTTTTCCCACAGGGCCATAGTTGTGCAGTTTGCGGCAAAACGAAATGCAAACGCCACAGGTACAGGATCTAATTAAGAATTATATGAGAATTATTTTGTGAAAGTGTTGTTAAATCTTTGTGTTATATTTAACTTTTGTGAAAAAAAAAATATGTGCAACCAGATCACAATTATACTGCAAAATTGATTCTCAACCTGTTGTTTAATAGAAACTAAATATTAAGTGGGGGGGGGGGGCGTTCTCCATGCTCATCCTGAGGACGAGGTCAATTCAATCCATCAATGGGCTCACACACACACACACACACACACACACACGATATAAGGGCATCTTAGTGCAGACAATCTACCCAGTGTTCCTGTTTTTGGACTGGGGGAGGAAATGGTAGAAAACTCACGAGGACGCAGGGAGAACATGCCAATGTGCACTACACCACTGTGCTGCTCTAAAGTCATTAATGCATTTTTGTTTTTCAGACCGGCCCTACTTTTGGAAAACTTCCAGCCGTGGTTGGGTCTGAAGGTGCATTCGAAGGTGGACGCTTCCATTGGAGAGGTGGGTTGGGAACTGGACTCTGCCGCTGCATTTACATTATATTTACTTTGAATCATTTAGCAGACGCTTTTATCCAAAGTAAATCACAAATAAGAGAACAACACAAGTCGGTTGTTTAGGAACAAACATCCAAACTGTAGTACCATCAACCATCATTACTTGATCTGGCAGGTTTTTTTAAATAAATATATATATTTTTATTTTTGTTATAACAAGTGTCTGTGAAGAAGGTGTGTTTTGAGAAGTTTCTTGAAAATGCTGAGTGACTCAGCCTGAGCTGATCTGAATTATTATAAAACATTCATGCAGTCTGATTTTTATTCCATTGTGTCTTCAGGTTCTGGAGTTGGTGCTGGAGAACTTTGTGTATCCCTGGTACAGGTACATGTTCTTTCTTTCTAACCCTTAACAGTGTCGTTTTCATTTGACTCGTGTCATTACAGTCCTGTTTGATTCGTTTGAATCGTTTAATGCAGGGATATTACAGACAACGAGGCCTGTGTGGATGAACTGAGACAGACCTTTCGCTTTTTTGCCTCCGTTCTGGTTCGCAGAGCTCAGAAGGTGAGCAGCTGCTTTTAAGCAAATGTTCAAATGGGCTTTCATTACACTTCACTTTTATTTGGCCGAAATTTCAAGGAATCAAGGTGCAAGAATGTACTTGCGAGGGCGGCGCGTTGGTTTAGCGGTTAGTACGTTCGCCTCTCTGCGGTTCAAATGCCAATCTGGGTGGAGTTTCCATGTCCTCCCCGTGTCCGTGTAGGTTTTCTCCGGGTTCTCCGGTTTCCCCCCACAGTCCAAAAACATGGATTCAATGTAAATTGAATGCCCTAAATTGCCCTGTAGAGTATGTGTGTGTGTATCTGCCCAGCGCCCAAGACGTTCTCCCCTGGATGGGCATGGGGAACCCCACCGTGTCCCTCATAAAGGAATACGCAGAAGATAATGGATGGATTGAAGGTAATGCTAAAATCTCAAGCTGGATCTTGATCTTAGTCAATGCTGCCCCCTTGTGGAACTAAACTGTGTTATAACCTGTCAAAGGTTTGCATTTTAATTATAAATATAAAATAATGTTGGATTGTGTTTCCACATATAGACTTATAAACCTGGCCATCTGAGGTTCCTTCTGGTTCCTCTGGGCAGAAAAAGGTCCGTAAAAAAATGGTTCTAAGAACCGTTGTCTACTTTTTCTGCAATTTGTTTGTTAAATTCATTTGAATGTTTTTTTCGGGAGACCTGCTCATGCCAACAACCATGCCACAGTCAAAATCACTCAGATCACTTTTCCTTTTTAATCACAGCGGTATTCTAAAAATGCAAGCATTAATGCTCCACCTTGTTGCTGCACTATTGACCAAGTATATAACTGCATGAATGTATAGATGCACAACCATAATCACATTTATCATTTTGCTATAAAACATCTCTAGGTGGACGTTCCATCCGTCGTTACCAGCAAAATGATGAAGGCAGCCATGAAACACATAGAAGTTGTTGCAAAAGCAAAGCAGAAAGGTGGGTCATGTGACTAAAACTCAGGTAAATACTATAATAAACGATCTGTATATTAATGTTATTATGTCATAGTTTGATTAAAGCCTCCGCTATCATTTTATCTGAAGGTTTAATTACATGTTTGTTCATTTATTTATGTAGTTTATTAAAAAAATGTATTTGCCCTTTACGTTTGCCTCTCAGCGCTGGGGATTCCCGGTTCGAATCCCAATCTGGGTGGAGTTTCCATGTTCTCCTTGGTCTGTGTGGGTTTCCTCCGGGTTCTCCAGTTTCCTCCACATGGACCCAAAAGCATGGGTTCAAGGTAAATTGGCTGCTCTAAATTGCCCCATATATAGTCTGTGGGGGCAGCACAGTGGCTTAGTGGTTAGCACCTTCGCCCATCAGCCCACCAATCTGGGTGGAGTTTCCATGTCCCCCCCGTATCTGCGTGGGTTTTCTCCGGGTTCTCCTCCCACATCCCGAAGACATGCATTCAAGGTAAATTGAATGCTCTAAATTGCCCTGTGTAGTGTGTGTGTGTGTGTGTGTGTGTGTGTGTGTGTGTGTGTGTGTGTGTGTGTGAGACTGCGTGAGTGTGTCCCCAGCGATGGCTTGGCGCCCTGTACTGGGTGTACCTACCCAGCGCCCGAGACGTTCTTCCCTGGATGGGCATGGGGAACCCCACCGCGACCCTCATAAAGGAATAAGTGGAAGATAATGAATGAATATTACAAAGAAGAAGAAAGTTGATGCTCACGATGATCTCGTGCCTCGCGGCCTCTTTCTCAGCCATCTGTGCAGCTCTTCCTTGGTTTACATATGCAGCCAACAGCTTGGACTCTAACTCACGGAGCTCCATGCTGAACAAATGAATTAAGTAGTTATGTAGATCTGTGCATACGATTTACGTTGTAAAAAAATTTAGTACAATTGCGAATCAACATCATACAAACCTGTTAACTTTAATACACTGCCTCATTTTCTCATCTCGCAGTTTCTCATGAGCCAGGCGAGCCAGTTCCTCAGCCATTCTTTCCTCCTGCTCCTGAAGTTTCTCTTTTTGGATTCGATTTTCCTCTGCCTTTAGACGCAACACAATCTAGTTCACGTTTCTATTTCTGTTCGATTGCACAGCAGCAGAAGGGCTTACAAGTAATACAGTCAAAGGGGGAATTAATTCTTTTTTTATTTTATTTTTTAATTATTTTTATTTGGAATTTAAACATTAAACCACAATTATAATACATACTGTACAACTGTACACCCCAAAACATACATACATGAACAAATGATGAATTAAAGGACAATGTATAATGATAAAATAACAAATAATGTAAATAAATAATCTAGTTAAATAAATCTGAAAGTGGCTTCGTGGTTAAAACGCCTGGCTCTCAGCGCTGTGAATCCAGTTCGAATCACAATCTGAGAGGAGTTTCCATGTTCTCCCCGTGTCTTCGTTGGTTTCCTCCAGGTTCTCAGATTTTCTCCCACAGTCCAAAAACATGGATTTAAGGTAAACTGAATGCTCTATATTGCCCCATTGTGGCTGTGTGAGTGAATGTGTGCCCTGTCCTGGGTGTATCTGCCCAGTGCCAGAAACGTTCCCTCTGGATGGGCATGCGGACCCTACCCCCCACTGCGACCCTAGCAGAGGATTAAGCAAAAAATAATAAATGAATGAATGAAATTAAAACGTGAAGTTAAAAGTAAATAAGGAATAGTGGACTGGTCATCCTTAGGAGTAGTGTGAAATATATAGCCCACTGCAAAATGTACGGTCCCAATGCAAATCATTAAAAAGATTAAAGATTATCCAGAGTAAATATCTTGGTAATATAAACTAAAAAAGCATTTAGAAATTTGTAGAACTTTCATAATGAACCATTCCTAATTTTTTTTTTTTCTAGTATGTAAAGAAGTAATAACCGTCTGGCAAGAAAATATCTTGTTTACTCATCAGCATGTGTTTAGAATGTAGGCGGAGTCCACAGAGTAAATTCGCACAGGCATGGGAGGACATGAAATCTCCACACCAATCTAGTTACATTAAAGTCAACAACATTAAAGCATTAAATAAGTAACCCTTCACCTTTGAGTACTCTTCAAGTACTTTTCTTTCATACTCAGCATCTTGAATCTGGCGCAGAATACGTGTCTTTTCAAGTCTCTCTTCCTTCTGAATGGTGGCTCTAATCTGCTTATCTCTTGCTTCATGTCTGTTCTGCTCCTCGCGTCTCTCCTCCTGTCGCCTGAATCCCACCAGCGTTTTCTCCCGAACGCTGTGTCGCTGGCTCATGACAGGCTGAACAGGGTTAACGTTACCAAATAGAATTGTAGAGATAATAAAATTAGAAAATTTTTAACAAATACAGAATTGTTTAATGTTTTTTCTTTCTTATTTCCTAAAAGTCCACCGATGTGGGTTCCATTTTTCAGGAGTCAACTGTAAACATATAGCATTATTTATTTATTTATTATATTATTATTATTATTATATACTATCTTGTGTATTCGTCTTTTTACATTTTTTAAAAATGTGTCATAAATGTTTTCACCGTGGGACAGTAAGGAACGTAATTTCGCTTACTTTGTATGTCCAAAACATGTGAAGGAATTGACAATAAAGCCTACTTCTAACTTCTAAACTGCACACATTTTTTTTACAGAAAATATAATGCAGCGGCGGCACGGTGGCTTAATGGTTAGCACATTCGCCTCTCAGCGCTGGGAATTCTCGGTTGGAATCCCAATCTGGGTGGAGTTTGCATGTTCTCCCCTTGTCTGGGTGGGTTTCCTCCGGGTTCTCAGGTTTCCTCCCACATTCCGAAAACATGAAGGTAAATTGAATGCTCTAAATTGCCCTGTATAGTATGTGTATGTGTGTGTGACCGTGTAAGTGAGTGTGTACCCAGCGATGGATTGGCGCCTTGTCCTGGGTTTATCTGCCCAGCGCCCGAGACTTTCTACCCTGTATGGGCATGGGGAACCCCCTAGTGACCCTTATAAAGGAATTAGCAGAAGATAATGAATGAATAAATGAGTGAATATAATGCAGGGGCAAAGTTTTTTTTATATATATTTATATATTTAGTACTGAAAAAGTGCTGTGAACCAAGAATGATTTCAGAAATGTAATTATTTTTTATTAGTTATACTGCATCAGAAAGGTCTCTTTCAGACAAGTATTTCAAAGCAGACCTGGTGATTTAAGGTGTACTGTTTAAGCTCATTTGAAAAAGCACAATGAAAAGGGCAACGTTAAAGATGGCAGATGCAGTGGTCTGCCAAGGAAGCTTAGTGCAGCAGATGAAAAACACCTCAAGACGATTTTCCTTTGAAATTGGAAGATGTGCCATCAGCTAAGAACTGGCAGGACCCAGTAGGACCCAGGTACACCCATCTACTGTTCAGAGAAGAGTTGTGGCCAAAAAAGGTATACCACTGACCTAGAAACCGGGCCCAATGACTTGACTATGGCAGCTGATGCAATAAAATTTGTTTGGCTGTAGTACAAGGCATTGCTGTTCAAGGGCTATAGAGCAATACAGTAAGTGTCTGTAGGCAACAGTAAAGCATGGTGGAGGTTGCTTGCAAGTTTGGGTCTGCATTTCTGCAAATGGGAGTTGAAGATTTGGTCAGGATTAATAGTGTCCTCAACGCTGATAAAAGCTGATTACATTAAAAGACAAGATAATTTGAGGAAGCCTACATTCACAGAAGATGTTTGGAACAACCTTCCAGCTGTGTTCCTTCAAAAACTGTGTGTACCTAACAGAATTGATGCTGTCTTGAGGGCAAAGTGTGGTCATGCCAAATACTAATATGACTAACATTTCTCTTCTGTTCATTCACTGAAATCTGTTTATTGATGAAAGAAAACTATTAATACATTCATTTGGAAAGCATTCTCAGTTTACAGCATTTTTTTCCATACCTGCCTGAAACTTTTGCACAGTACTGTAAATAAAAAAAAAGTCTTAAAAAATGTATTTCAAATAGATTTTATTTCCCTAAAGCTAAAAATAATACGATCACATGCTGCTACAAATAAGGTAGATTTAAATAACCTGTGTAAAAAGAAAATAGAATACAAATATTATTTATCGCTAAATAATATTTAAAATAAACATATTTACTGTGATATTTACCATGTTTTGTGGCGGCAGTGATAAACTCGGTGCAGGACGTCGAAAGTTCTTCTAGAAATTCCCTCATACAAAAGCAAACTTCTTTTTTTTCAGGATTTGTTTGTTGGTCGTCGCTGTGGAGATGAAGAAAACCAGCCCACTTAGCAAAATACTCAGCGGTGATTGGCCAGATTGCGTGAACAGGTTTTTTTTACGTTTTCTGATTGGTTTAAACGTCGTGAGCCCGAGTTGAACGTCTCAACGCGATTTCCATTAGTTTTCGTTTTAACCTTTACCAAAAAAGATCAATTTAGACAACTGGCTTTCTCGTTCCAATCTCGTTACATTCATCGCAGACGCTCAAACTAATGAAACATTTTCAATAAGGCTGTTTAAAAAGGAAGAATTGACTTCACATAGTCTGGAGTCGATTCTCTTTTCAGGTATGGAAATAAGCGGAGATGATTTCATGAGCCGACTCCTCACAATCCAAACAAATGAGACTTATTGTAAAGTGTGATTTTGATACGTTTTTATATTTTTATTCGCAACAAATAATCCATGTGGTGGTCAAAAAACTAGACTGACAACAGTCTAAATCTATATCCAGTATATGGTTAGTAAAGAAAAGATGGTGTGTCCAAACTTTAAATGGTTGTGAGTGTGAGTGTTTGTGTGTATGTGTGTTTTTCCAAACTAACTGGTTTGTGTGTGTGTGTGTGTATTTTCCAAACTTTAACCGGGTTGTGTGTGTGTGTGTGTGTGTGTGTGTGTGTGTGTGTGTGGGTGTGTGTGTGTGTGTGTATTTTCCAAACTTTACCCGGTGTGTGTGTGTGTGTGTGTGTGTGTGTGTGTGTGTGTGTGTGTGTGTGTGTGTGTGTGTGTGTGTGTCCAAACTTTAACTGGTTAAGTGTGTGTTTGTCCAAACTTTAACTAGTTTTGTGTGGTGGTTGGGGGGGGGGGGGCAGAGTGCAAGGGGAGTAAGTGTTGGAATATAATTTTCCGTATGTGTTTAAAAACTGACCTGTGACTCATTGTAGCAAACCTTTGAGGTTAATTAATGTTGGTTGAGCTTGTAAAACACACTTGCTCACTACTACCAAGTACTGACTATCAATTCAGCTAATTATCATTTGTTTGTGTTGCATTCTCATTACTTTCCATCCTCCCCCTCATTGGAACAGTTTAGCAGCGCAGGACACAGTGATTTCAGTGCTCGGTTTGTTTGATCAGGGGTTTCCTGTACACAGCGACAAAGCTCACCTATGCATTTCACCACGACCTCATTAAAGACTGTTTGATTACTAGCATTTGCCCATCTGCCTTTCAGCACACACTTCGTGCACTGAGGTCACCTGCATAATCTTATCTGGCTAACTGATTCCCATTCTTACGTAGAAAGAGCTTACAAGTAATAAAATGGCAGTATTTACGTCTGAATGCCAAAGTTCTTACACCAGTTAGAAGTTCTATTTAGAACTATTCAATGAAATATAGGTGGAACAAATTTCCCCAGATCATAAAATTATGTTGTTACACAAGCCCATATTAGTATCTAGTTTTTAAAATCATATATTTTATTGGATAAACAATTATCTTTAGTATAATTCCAATATACACAATCCAGTGCACAATCCAGTGCACAAACACAATATGCTTATTATTTATATGCTTATAAGTTATTTTAAAAATAATAAATATAATCAATATACAAGGAATTTTTAATGAATTTCAATTCTAACCTTATATAATCTTATGGTACCAACTCCTTAATGTTTTTATCAATCCTCTACGAGGGTCCAGGATTGGCTTCCCCATTTACATCCAAGGGAAAACGGACAGGGCGACAACCTCGCTGGGCACACTCTCACACAGCCACACATACAATCACACACTATATGGGGCAATTTAGAGCATTCAATTTTCCTTGAATCCATGTTTTTGGATTGTGGGAGGGAACCGGAGAACTCGAAGGAAACCCATAGAGATTGGAATTGGTTAGGCAAACGTGCTAACCAAATTTTTTTTTTTCATAAATAAATCTATGATCAGAACCAAGAAAACACCTTGTTTCCTATAACACAGAGCATGAAACTATTGTCTTCTTCAAGAAATGAAATTGAAAACAAGGCTTTAAAATCTTTTTAAGTAATATAAACATTTTATTTCTTTGGTTAACAATTAACTTTAGTATAATTGCAAAAAAGACTTAGGGTTTTATAAAAAAAAAACTGCTGGGGATTCCAGGTTCAAATACCAATTTGTTTGGAATGCCTGATCCATGTTCTCTCCGTGTCCGTGTGGGCTTCCTCTGGGTTCTCCAGTTTTCTCCCACAGTCCAAAAACATGGATTTAAGGTCAATTGAATGCTCTAATTTGACCCATTTTGTGTCTGTGTGAGTGAACCAGCGCCCTGTCCTGGGTGTATCCACTCTGCACCTGAAACATTCTCCCCTGGATGGGCATGTGGATTCTACCCCCCACTGTGATCCTTGTAGAGGAATAAGCAAAAGATAATATACAAATGAATAAAAAGCCGCACTGTGCAATATAATGGCATTTTACTCAGTAGATTAGATTAGGCAAAATCGATTTACAGGGTATCAACCACAAATATTTTTTTTAAAAGAATTATTCTTTATTATTGAGTTTAGATAAATTATGTCAGCTGAACAGAAACAATGTGACCTACATTCACCTAATATAAAAATCGGGTGTAGATCCGCACCAGTCATTACCAGGTGCTTAATGTGTAATCAGTTTCCAAAAGACCTTTTAAAAAATTTAAGGGTTTCAAAAATGAACAACAATGAGCCATGACGCTCCTTTATAACGTGACCTCTGTTTTCCGTTTTTAAAGAGCGTTATTAGCACAAGCGGCTTGTACACGCATGCGCAGAAACCTGCGCCTTCAGTCTGGCGCGCTCTATAAAAAGACGCGCAGTTCAGAGAACCCTGATTTTTTGGGACGCACCGCGATTTTTCATCTTTATCTTTTCTGAACACTGCTATGTTTTCCACTAAGACTGAAAGACTCAGAGGACGCTCTCTAGATTCCATTAACAAACCCAACGAGACAAAACAGCTCAGCCATGAGGTCAGTACATTTCATTTTACACTGTTTTCTGTTTTCAACCAGTCTTTATAATCCCATGGCACTTATTATATTATAGTGTGTGTGTGTGTGTGTGTGTGTGTGTGTGTGTGTGTGTGTGTGTGTGTGTGTGTGTGTGTGTGTGTGT
>JAOUQT010055726.1:0-10674 GCA_025769995.1 Xyliphius kryptos | reverse complement strand
CGGAAAAGCGGCGAGGGTTGCGTCAGGAAGGGCATCCGGCGTAAAACATGTGCCAAAGCGAGACATGCGGACACTGCGGCGAAGAGGCAGAAGATCCGCTGTGGCGACCCCGAAAGGGAGCAGCCGAAAGACAAAGAAGAAGAAGAAGAGTACATTGTCACAAAGCAGCTTTGGAGTGTTATGTGCTTAAACCTCCAAAGAGCACGACGAAGAGAAAGTGGCAAGATCAAACTCACTATTATGTTGTTTTTTGAAATGTTGGGAGGACCAAGGTTTTCTTCCTTGTGCAGGTGGGCAGCATCAACAGTGTAGAACGGCCGTGTACAGATTGTGTTAATTTGTCTTAGATTTGCAGAACTATATAGTTTGTGGAATTTATATAAAGGACCATTTATGTAATAGGGAAGTTTACTTAATAAAATGATGAGTGGGTATATTTTAAAAGAAAAGTTCAGGGGCTTAATACGGTTATAAAAAAAGAAGAAAGAAAGAAAAAAAAAGTATATTGAGATTTATGTTTTGGTTTACATTTGTTTATCAGCTGCAATATTTTTAAAGAATTGGCTAAATACAAGTTTAACCATTTGTGTGAAAACCCTGCATTGTGTTAATAAATTAAGTAATTTCAAAACACTAATACATTAATTTTCTGCTCCTCCATAATCACCACCCATCATTCCTTCATTTACATTCACTGCTGATTCCATTGTAATAACTAACCAATCTTCCACAAGCTGCACCTGCACTAACGTCTCTGCCCTCTCTCTCTCTGTGCCCCATGTACATGTATGTGTATGTTAAAGGATAAAACCCAGCTCGAAGCCGAGCGGGTAAAACTAGAGCGTCTGGCCGAACTGCTAGCCGAGCAGCGGGCTCAGCTGGACACGTGTCCTGAGGCCCTAAAAGAGCAGCTCCTCCTCCAGCTGTCCAGGGTCAGTACTCACTCACACTTGGACTTCATCTTCCTCTTCCTCTTATCTGTGTTAATACATACCTCTTTCTTTTTCAAGAACTGGCTTACTTGAAATAATAACTGAAATAATTACATCAAATTTGTAATCTGTCTCTGCTGTTCCTGCATGCGTCATTCACACTTGTATTGTTTGGATACCTAATGTGCATGAGGCCACACAGGCTGCATGCTGAGGTGTGGTGAGAGGAATGTGCTTGCCCGTGTGTGTGTGGGGGGTGACAAGGGGCGGGAGGGTTAAGTGATGAAAGTGTGAGGAATGATGTGTAGAAATCAGAACTTGGACTCAGCTGTGGTATAATGTTGTTGGAGGACGTGTACAATGTCATGTTGGATTGAAAGGTCAGCGGTCAAGGCATCTCAATGCTTACTGCTCTGTACTAATATATATATATAAAAGATCAAAGACATATTTGTATGTATATATATATATATTTATATATATAGTTGTTTTAGTTAAGTTAAATCTAAGTTAAATACACTAAACTAACTCACTCATTACAAGATAATTTTTTTTTATCTGTTATAGTGTTTGTTTTTATTATAATGGAATGTTGGTTAGTTAGACAGGCAGAAAGGTATTGGTTGTGTCATCTGAACAAAGCAAAAGACAGCAGGATAACCTTGTGGTGAAAAAGAAATAAGACAGGGAGAGGACTGAAAAAAGTAAACAGTACAAGGAGGTGGTGTAGGGCAAAGGAGGAGGTGGGCAAAGCAGAAGGCCTATGATGAGTTATATATGAGATTAGACAGGACAGAAGGTGTTGTATAGGTTGGCAAGGCAGAGAGATAGAGCTGGAAAGGATGTGCAGCATGTCAGGGAAGTCAAGGTTAGAATTGGAAATGAATGTCGAGAATGGCAGGGAAAAAAGGATACATGGTTTAGAAAAAGTAGAACAGGATTTAGCAAAGTTTAGCAACAATAAACTGAGGAAAGCTTTAAAAAGAATGAAATAGGAGAAGGCAGTGGGACCTGACATACCAGTAGAGGTACAGACATGTCATGGAGAGCTGGGAGTTGAGTTTTTGAGTAGGTTGTATAATGAGATTCTGAAGAAGGAGACGATACCAGAGGAATGAAGGAAAAGTGTATTTGTATCAATCTTTAAAAATAAGGGTGATTTACAGAGTTGTGGCTGCTATGGGGCAAAAGTTGATGAGCCACACAAGGAAGATTTGGGAGAGAGTTGTGAAATCTGGGCTTAGACAAGAGGTGAATGTTTGTGAACAACACTGTGGTTTCATGCCAAGGAAGGGCACCACAGATGCCCTAAAAAGGCTGTTGACAAGTACAGAAAATGTCAGAGTTACACTGTGTGTGACCAATAGCTTCATAGTGGAGGTGGGGTTACATCGAGGTTCAGCCCTGAACCCCTTCTTATTTGCTCTGGTGATGGACAAACTAGTAGATGAGCTCAGACTGTAACCGCCTTGGACTATGATGTTTGCTAATGACATTGTGATCTGTAGTGAGAACAGGAAACAGGTTTAAGAGAACTTGGAGAAGTGGAAATATAATCTGGAAAGTAGAGGAATAAAGGTCAACTGCAATGAGACAGAATACATGTGTGTGAATGAAAGGTAGGCAAATGGAGCAGTCAGACTACATGGATGTAGGGTCGAGTGGATGAAGTAAAGTGTCAGGAGTGTCGTGTGATTAAAGGGTTGCAGCAAAAGTGAATGGAAAGATTTATAACCGAGTAGTGAGACCAGCCATGTTTGGAGACAGTGGCAATGACAAAGAGACAGGCGGCAGAGCAGGAGGTGGATGAAATTAAGATGTTAAGGCTTTCTTTAAGTATGGAAAGGATCAGGAATGAGTACAACAGGGGGATAAAGTTTGAGAGTGCAGACTGAGATGTTTTGGACATGTGCAGAGGAGAGTCTGTGGCTATATCGGTAGGAGGATGTTGGTGATGGAGCTCCCAGGCAGGAAGGCCAAAAAGAAGAAATATGAATGTGATAAAGGAGGATAGGCAGAGTAGAAGAAGCAGAGGACAGGGTGAGATGGACAAGATTGACTCGCTGTGGCGACCTCTAAAAAAGGGAAAAACTGAAAGAGGTAAAAGAAGTTGGTGTAAGGTAAAGGTGTCCCAAATGCATTTGTCTCTATAGTGATGGTAAATAATTCTATATACACTCCTGTTCAAAATCTTAAAACAAGTTAAAAAATTGCAAGAATTCTCATTTTGCACTATTGGATCTTAAGATGGTTCTAAGTAGAGCTTCACAATTCAAAAAGAAGAAATCGGCGCAGTAGGCAAAAACTTTTGAGTAGCTATTTTTTTTAAAACTGTATTTAACTTTTGGTCAGTTGAAAAAATGTTTGAGTGTAAAGACCATAGCCTTTAAAAGCCAAAGTCTTTGATTCCTGTCAATTATTTACACTGTCAAGACTGCCTGATGGCTAAAGCAAAAAAGTTTATTCACTTTGAACATGGTGGGATTGATTAGCTACATAAGCAAGGCTTCTTACAACGTGCTATCGCTGCAGAGTTTGGATGCAGTTAGACAGTCATTTTGCATTTTTATATAATCTTGAGGGTTATGGAACAAAAAAATCAAGTGATTAGACCCAAAAAAATTTTACCAGCGCTGGGCCGCAGGATCTGATTGACCGTCAAGACACGAGACGATCCTCTACACGAATTAAGGCCATAAATGGAGCTGACTTCAGTCCAATAACCATCATACAGCATCTGTGAGGGAATGGCCTTAGAAACAAAAAAACGTCTTCAAAGGCCACGTCTTCTTCAATGTCACAAAATTACCTGTTTGAACTTTGCAAGGGTGCACCAAAAATAGAACAAGGTGTATTCTCTGATGTGAAAAAAATGTACCTTGATGGTCCTGATGGCTTCTGACGTTACTGGCATGACAAGGTGATCCCACCTGAAATATTTTGTACATGGTACTGAGTGAAGGGGGAGCCATCATGATTTTGGGTTCATTTTCCATCCTGCGATGGAAAAATGGAGCTTCAGGCTGTGCAGGGGCTAGCAATTGGCTATGTGGATATGCCTGGGTTTTACAACAGGACAATGCTGCAGTTCACAATGCCTGCGTGACAAAAGACTTCTTCCAGGAGAATAGCATCACTCTTTTGGACTATCCTGCATGTTTTCTTGATCTAAATCCAATTGAGAACATTTGGGGATGCATGGCAAAGACATGGCAAAAAAAAACACTTGGAGGAACATTCCCACTAGCTTGAAAACACTTGCATCAAGCATGCTTAAACAATTGTTTAAAGTGATCAACAAGAGTTCTTTTTTTGACACTAATTTTTTTTTCCATTGTAAAGCTACTGGTCGTAAGATTTTAATCACGAGTGTATTGAAAAAACATCAAATTATGAAAATATTATTATTATTATTATTATTATTATAGATTTGCTGTAAAATGCCATATTTGGGGGGAAAAACTCCTTAGCAGATGTGTTAATATAATGTCACTGTGAAAACCAACAAAACCTAAAAGCTGATCTGAAAGAATCTGTTTAAGCAATCAACAAAGAACAGGTATCTGTTAAATGTTCAACCCTCGCAGGTTTTTCTAATTAGGAATCAATTATTCTAATTCAAGAGTGTAGAAAACTAAGACCAATTTACAGGAAGAATTTCAGATAATCTTCTGTCATTGTGTCTGTGCTCTTGATCTCAAACCAGCATTAAAAAATACTCAACTCAACTTTATTTATAAAGCACTTTAAAAGCAACATTAGCTGATTATATAATACTGAATATTTATATTATATCTGCATAATAGTTACAAGCCACAAACAAGTGAAGCTGTATACATCTTTTACTCATCCCCATGCCCATCCAGGGTTTTGGGCACTGGGCAGATAAACTCAGTACAGAATGCCAATCCATTCTTGGGCGCACTCACTCACAAATACACACATGCTATATTGGGACAATTTAGAGAAGCCAATTCACATTAAATTCATGTTTTTTTGATTGTGAGAGGAAACTAGAAAACCAGGAGAAAACTCACAGGGACACGGGGAGAACATGGAAACTCAACCCTGGATCCTCAGCGATGAAAGGAGAACGTGCTAACCACTGCAACACCTTGCCGCCTACACACTTTACTATTATGTCTATTTTTTTTTTATTACACCAAACAGAAGTTACCAACTATCAACAATTCACATTTTATATCAAACATTTTCATAAATGACTATTTTAGAACTACACAGAATTAAAGGATTCTCTGAGATGGACAACCAGTGTGTGTTTGTCTGACTTTTATCCACCAAATGCTGAGAAATTAGAATATTTATACTCATTCCTAATACAATTTATGCTGTTTGGTTTTGAAATTTAAATTGTTTAATTAAAATCCCTTATTTCATCACTTGAACATCCTGTTTTTTGTCTGACACAAGAAGTTTGGTGCACCAGTTTCCTGTGCAGTGTTGCTTACATAAACATCATCACGCATGAAGTTTAAAGGAAGCCAATGAAAAAAATGTATGTTTATTTTAATTTTATCACCAAAATGAGGATGTTGTGTGAGCTGGTGGCAGAGAATAGAGTTCATCACGGCTGTAATACGAAAGAAAGAAAGCAGTGCAAATACAATTAACTCCTGGAACCAAATGTGATCATTTAGAATCTAAAGCTAAAACATAAGGATTGTGCAGCTACAGCAGCATACAGGAATTCAACGTACTGTTTAGTCTTGCATTAACTACTTGAAATTAGCCAGATTCCCTAAAACAATCTTAAGTGTTTTACCAGGTGTCCAGGCAGTCTAGTTAAGAACAGTATACATCTGTCTCTATAGGACACCGAATCTTTGGAGGTGGAAAGCAAGCGATTTGAAGACCTAGAGTTCCAACAGCTGGAGAAAGAGAGCCGTCAGGATGAGGAGAAAGAGACTCAAACCCAGCAGCTACTCCGAGAGATTGCAGAATACCAGCGCAACATGGTCACCCGTAAGGTAAAGTATTATATTCAGTTTTAAGGTAATTTGGGCTGTGTTTGAATATGTCCAATATATATTCTTACAGTACATTGTATTATAAAGCAATAAGGCACTAGAGGGGCGTGCATTATTGTGAATAAATCACTGTACCATTACACCTATTTTGTATAATTTATTTACAATAATGCACAACCTGCAAACACCTGCAACCTGCAAACACACTATAATAAAAAACAAGGTTTGATTCTGTCACGAAATGCCACGCCGCGGCTGCAAAGGACAGAGTCCAAAACTGCTGTAGGAATTAGTCTTTTTTATTGCAGAGAGACACCGGATGAAAACAGACAGGAACAAACAACACGACAAACTGCAACACTTGTGTAAAACACAAACAAGGTCCAACACTAAACAGAAGGGAGGAAGAACTTAAATACATTCAATGAGAAGTCCCATGACTGGAACACAGCTGAAACGAATCACATAATGAACTGGGAGCACAAACGCAGAATCCAGGAGATGGCGCCATCATTCCTGACAGATTCATTGAAAAGTGTTCATTAAAAGCAAAGAACTGGTTTTCCACGATGTTCTTTAGTCTGGTTTTTAAAAGGGAATGCTGATCACTGAGTATCAGTTTTCCAGTTTTTCCAAATTACAGAACTCAAACACATCGAGAAAATAGAGCTTTGTATGTGACACATTAATATAAATCTAAAGCAGTCAGGTGTGCATTATTGTCACGGCTGGACAAACGGCTCGGCCAATCTGAATTATAATAAAAAATTATGTGCTCATTGTTTCGAGTCTTAAGAGTCTGGGCTTCAATTAAGTTCAAATAAGGCACACCGACTTTATAAAGACTCACTCCTATAAATGTTGTGTGAATAAGAGGCATTTTACATTTCCATGCTTTTTATAGTAAAAAAGATTGAAAAGTAGGAGTGTGTGTGCATGTGTGGTATAATAGATCAATAAGGCATGAAAGGGCGTGAATTATTGTGAATAAATCACGGAAAAGAGGTGAAACTATACTCCGCGTTACATCATAACCACATCTCCAACTCCCTCGCTTTAATGATGACAGCATTTGTTCTTTGTAATACTGATTAGATTTATTTCTAAATCTGAGAACTATAACACAAACAACATAAGTAGTGACTTTGCGGCATTAAATAACATGAATTTAAATCTTAACTTTAGCCATAATCACAAAATTTCCACGCCTAAAAGAACACTTTAAACACTTAATTATAACCTTGGTACCTAAGAAGCTTTAGAACTATGGTTAGTGCAAACTACGGTTAATGCAAAACTTCACTAAACACTAAATGCTAGCTTGGTTTGCTCTCTCTAGAATAACCTGGAAAGAAAGAATGAGACTAAGGTCTTAATCAGCTTCTGGTAGCATCACCGTTTATGGGTGGGCCTTTCAAGATAGACAGGATTGGAGACATGCTTTTGTAGTACAGTTACACTTCTTTCCCATGATTTATTCACAATAATGCACAACTGTAAAATGGTTACAAAAACACTATAGTAAAACAACAATTTTTGATTCATAAATGTGTTTATTAAAAGTAAAATCACTATTAAACTAGTCTTTCTCTTCATAAACTAGTCTGTTTTAAAAAAAAAAAAAAAAGATGCTGATCCCTGAGTACCAGTATACCAGTTTCCCTAACAATTAATAACGTCCATCTAGGTCAGATTAAAAAACACATTTATAGTGCTTGTTGTGAATCATTGTTAATATTAATCTGCATTGTATTATTTAAAATAATGTATTGCATGTCACGTATTAATACTAATGGGTGGAAGTGGTAGTGGTTAGGGCGTTGGACTATCAATCTGAAGGTTGTGGGTTTAAATCCTAGGTCCACTGAAGTTACCAATTTGGGTTCTTGAGCAAGACCCTTAACCCTCATTGCTCCAGGGTGTTGCATCAACCCTGTGTTCTGACCCCAACCAAGTTGGGATACTTGTAAGTCGCTTTGGATAAAAGCGTCCGCTAAGTAACTAACTAAATGTACTAATCTGAAGCTGCATTATTGTCAGAAAGGTCACGGCTGGACACGCTGCTGCAGATTTACAAACAGGAACTACCCATTTTCTGAGAAGGCTTTAATTTTTCAAGATAAATTAGCATGAACGTAATAAATTATTTAAAAGAGACTAAATAGAAATATACGTTTGGTCATATACAGACACGTAGTGCTTTTCTTTCTGTAGGAGAAGCTTCTCGCTCTAAAGAAACAGTCTACACAGATAATCCATCAGGCCCAAAAAGAGAAGGACAGCTTTGTGAAGGAGAAATCGAACCTCCAGATGATGCTGCAGCGGGTAAGAAATTTCATCCATGCACTCGTTTGGAATATTAACTGGTATTAGTCTCATTGTTTGCAATTAAAAAATTTTACTCATTTAACAGGAAAAGGAGAATCTCATTTGCTTGGAGAAGAAGTATGCTGAGCTGACAGGAGGCCAAAGTTTCCCTGTTAATCCCCTGAGTATGAAGGAGGTAAGGTCTGAGTATTAAGGAAGAATGAGAATCATATGAACTCATAAAACTTAATCAGGTGATTAAGTCTGAATTCCATTAGAATCTACAATTTATACACCGCAGGAACCTTTAAAATAAGCAGTATGCCGAAATGTATGTAGGGTTTTGACCAGACCCCTGACTTTTACAACGTATACAGATATTGTCGCAACACTTTAACAGTACTTTTTCAGTACTTTGTGAGGAGGAATTGTATCGACTGACAACATGGTGGCTTAGTGGTTAGCACGTTCGACTCGTTGCGCTCGGGATTCCTGGTTCGAATCCCAATCTTAGTTGAGTTTCCATGTTCTCCAAGTGACCACGTAGGTTTCCCCCTGGTTCTCCGGTTTCCTCCCACAGTCCAAACACATGGATTCAAGGTTAATGAAATGCTCTGAATTGTCCCATATAGTGTGTGTTTGTGTGTGTGAATGAGTGATGGATTGGCACTCTGTCATGGGTGTATCTGCCCAGCACCCGAGACATTCTCTCCTGGATGGGCATAGGAAACCCCACTGTGACCCTAGAATAGAAATAAGTGGAAGATAATGGATGGAAATGTTTTGACATGCACAGAACTTTGACTTTATCCACAGTGATCACTTGTAACCTAAATAAATTATGGTATTAAAAGAATTGCCACAGAAAAGATAATTCTCTTACTATAATAAAGGATTATAGTAACATAATCAATACAGCAATACTGAGGTTTTTTATTATTTTACTATGCATTAATTATTGTGCTTAGATTTTGTGAAACCTTGTGATCATCACATAGAGGCCACCTGATTATTGATTTTACACTCAACAGATGGATAGTACACTGCTAAAAAAGGAAAGCTTAACAAGTCAACCAGTCTTTAAAAACTTATGCAAAAAATCTTGTTTTTGATTTGAATAGATTTCTAAGTAACTTAAAAAAAATCTTAACAAGATAAATTTACCCACCATATTGACAGATATTTTACCTCATTCATGTAGATTTTTTTCTTGATTTGTGTTTATTTTTTCATTTTTTTGATATTTTACAGTGTAGTTTTTCTTTAAAGTTACAGACTGTAGTCCAGCAGTTTTGTTTCTGTTTTATACATTTAGTCCATTAAATTGTTTTCCAGTGGTCAGTACCACCACAAATCACATAATTGAATGGTGGCTCATTCTCATCACTGCAGTGGCCTTGACATGGGGGTAGTGTGTTATCGTGTATAGCACTGATGCATGTGGATAAAGACACAGCAGTGATATTTAAGTATTTAAACACTGTAATTACACACTGTACTCTCTGACACATCTACCTAATGGATATGTAAATTCAGAGACAGTATCTTATCTGTTGTTGCACACAGTTTATCATCCTCTTTTCATCATTACTCATGGAATGCCACTTACAGGACGCTGGCAACTGGACATTTACGACTTGTGACCTACTCTCTGTGTAGCAGAATCACTGAGGTGTTTAAAAACCTGTATCCATTCATACCTGAATAGGCAACAAACACTAGCACACCACCATACAAGTGGCTTGAGGAGAATAATCTAACACCCAAGTTAAATTGAACCTGTCCTGTGAAAATCCTATTCAATTAAGAATGGAGTAACGTGGCTTGACAATTTCTGTAGAGGAACAAATGAACTACAATCTGTAATTTGACAGAATGTTTGGTATTTTATAATTATTAGACTACAATGTGCATCTACACATCATCTAATCCAATCTATTTGATAAGAAGGTGTACATAATAAAGTGGCCAGTAAGTGCATTTTTATTATTAATATTATGAAATTAAGTATTAATAAGAAAGGAAAGGAATCTTGTATTCGTCCCAGTTCATCTCACTTAAATCCTTCTCGTCATTTCCATCCATCCATCCATTATCTTCCACTTATTCCTCCATTAGGGGTACGGTGGGGTTTCCCAAGCCCTCCCAGGGGAGAACATCTCGGGCACTGGGCATATGCCCTTTCCTTATTTCTTTGAGCAAAATTGTTTTACTTTCACAGTACTGCCATACAGCCAAAAGTATTTTTCCAGTCTATCATTAAAAACAGAAAATCAACACAAGATGCTCATAACACCACGTTATGGACTTCAGAACTGATGTTATTTACATGAGGTCATTTATCAGATGGTTTTCTCTAAAGTGACTTAAACACTGCTCAAAAAAATTAAGGGAACACAAAAATAACACATCCTAGATCTCAATGAATAAAATATTTTAGTTGAAAA